>JAKWBI020000161.1:0-90532 GCA_022664585.2 Zalerion maritima | reverse complement strand
ATATTCCTATTTTTAAGGTATTAATAACGGTGGTAATCGAAATACTCGAAAAGCGAAAAAAAAAGGGGGTAATTAAGCCAAGCTAAGCGGCGTACCGCAATCCCTGGTTTCTAATTAAAAAGAAAAATAAAAAGTACCGCTTAATTAATTTAACGGAAAGGTTTAATTTAATTATAATTTATAATACTTTTATACCTTTAATTATTAATAAATTTATAAAAAATATAGCCTATTATTAGTTTATTTTACTCCTGGATTTTTACTCCGAATATAACCAAATGGTGCTTAATTTAAAATCCCGAGATCTTATTACTTTTATAATATTCGCCGGCCTATTTAAAATAACCACGCTTTTATAAGGAAAAACGAATAATATTACTTAATTTTACAGGATTATCTTTATTATTCTCCTAGGTTTTATTTTAATAATATGCAGAATACTTATTAATAATATTACGGTTAAAGGTTTTATTATTATATATAATAGGCGAGAAATCTTCCCAGGGGTACGGTAATATATGGCCGAATATATTAAAAATTTGGATTAAATATTATTGCGAAATAAGCTGGCCGGGATTATAATCTTTATAATTAAATCCAAATAGTGCCAAAAATTAGCCATAATAATAGGTTTTATATACGGAACGAATGGCCGTAATCCTAAACAAGCCAAGATTATTAAAATTAAAAAATAAACGGTTTTTAAAAATACATCGAATATTAAAAAATTTATTAATATGGTGGTTTTTTACCGAATATTTATTAAGGATTTTATTTATATTATTAAACCCTTATATAAACTTACCCGTATAGGGGTGCAGTTTATTTGGAAGGAAAAATATATAAAAATAATAAAGATCCTTAAATAAGCCTTAATATTACCCCCAATTTTAATTAAAATTAATTATTCCCCGAAGGCAAGGCGTATTATTATTAAAGTAAACGTATTAGGAACCGAATGGGGAGTATAGATCGGCCAAAAAAAGGAAGGAAAAATCCTAATAATAAGGTATAAATTTGGCTATTAAAAAAAAGCCGAAGGAATATATTATTCGGCCAAGCTGGAATATAAGGGGCTGCTTATAGCTTTAAAGCGATTACGGAATTACCTATACGGCGCGTATTTTACCCTTAAAATAAATACGGTTAATATAATATATTAATTTAATAATAATATTATTAACCTACCCGGAGCACTTATTATTAAATAAATCGTATAAATACGGTAATTCGATTTTAATGTGGAATATATATTAGGAAATAAAAATATTATAATAAATGTATTATTATAAAAATCCCCAGAACCCTTAAATAAAAAAGATAATAAATTAAAGGAAAATATCGAAAATTTTATTAACGCGTAATTATATATATTTAAGGTTATACAGGATTGGAAGGATATTAAGATTTTAGGAGGAAAAGTATAAAATAATAAATTTTAAAAAATAATGTATTTCCTTATTATTTTAAAAAAACCGAGCAATATTTCTTATAAATTATTCCTCCGTTAAAAAAGGAAGGCTTTAAATTACCTGGTAAGGGACCAAAAGCTTTAGTATAAAACCTTAAGGGGTAAATTATAATTATAATTAATGATTAATAATAATTAAACCCGGAAATGTATTATTTAAAGTAATTATATTTACGGAGGGTATAAAGAATAAAACGCCATATCCAGTTTTATTATTTAATATTATTATTAAAAAGAATAATAAAAATAAGTGTAAGAGGTATTAAAAACCTGCCTAACCTATTAAAAGCGAAATCCTTAAAGGCCTAAAATACCGCTAAAGATTTTTAACCCCATTTTAACCCCCTTTTTTAAGGTTTCGCTTAATATTTTTTAAATACCACTAAGGAAAGGGTATATTTATATTATATAGGCCAAATATAATTTAATAGGATAAATTAAAGGGCGACCATTATAAAAAACCACCGTAGGGCAAATGGTTAATTTTATTTAGCAAAATATAATTTATAAGTATGGGATATATGGGAAATTGGTAATTAATAAAAAACCAAAAAACCGAGGATTTTTGGATAAATTTATAAAGCGAATAGGCCTGGCCAAGATTACGGTATCGGCGTATAATTTATAATTATAAGGGGGAATAAAATACCACCATTTAAATATTAGGGATATATTATTAAAATTAAGCGGTAGCTGGGTTAATGCGTACCCAGGGGTATTAATAATATAAAGAATTATAATAAACCAAATTATAGGATTTTCCCCATACGTATTATTATATAATTAAAAAATGGTCACCCTTATTAAAATAACGCTCCCTACCTGGAGAATAATTAATTAAAAAGGTAATATACCGTACGCGGATTTTTTAGCGGAAAAAAGCCGGGCAAT
Organism: Zalerion maritima; assembly: GCA_022664585.2. Lineage (NCBI taxonomy): Eukaryota > Fungi > Ascomycota > Sordariomycetes > Lulworthiales > Lulworthiaceae > Zalerion > Zalerion maritima. The sequence goes on along the minus strand of JAKWBI020000161.1, from coordinate 88,170 downwards.
AAAACGGAAAAAAACGGACTTGGCGAAGGTAGCCCGAATTCTACGACGGAATAGGGAAGCCAGGGCCAAGTACGTGGATAAAAAAAATAGCGGAAAAATAAGGAAAATTCCATTAAAAAAAGGGGATTTAATATTATAATAAATACCAGTTATAGGGATTAAAAGTATAAAGGATAAATAAAACCCTTGATGGATAAAACCTTATATTATTTATAAATTTTTAAATAAAGGAAAAATGGTGCAGCTTAGGGAACCTTATAAAAGGAGCCCTCCTTTTAAACGCATAATCGGGAATAATAAAATTAAAAAGTTTATTTAAAAGAACGGATGGTGGAATAAGCCGGCAGGAATTAATAATAATACCTGGAAAAAATGGGAACCTTATTTAAAATGGAATAATAAATTAGGAAAGGATTATATAGGATTAAGCGATAAGGAGGATGGCTCGGAAGGCCATATTAGGGACGATATATTAAAAAATTTGGGTAAGGATTAACGCCGAACGGTAATATTTTATAATAATAATTAAAAAAAAAAAAACGATTTAGCCGAATATATTATTATAATATTACGGCCAAAGAAACCATATAATATAAAAAAACTAAAAAATAAAAAGCGGGAATCGGGGAAAATACCTTTTTTAGGAATAACGAAAAAAGTACGATTTTAAATCCCAATAATAATCATAAAAGAATTCGGTAATATTCCTTTTATAAAGGAATAAAGCTGTATAATATTATAAGATTTTTAAAGGAATTATTATATAAAAAGAAATTCCCCTTTTTTTATATCCCCTTCCTTATATAATAATAAACCCCAACCAGTTTAAAACCAAATATTATAAAAAGACCTAGCAGAAACCATATACCTAAAACTCCGTTAATAACCCAAGGTATATATACGTATATAAAAAAAAAACCATATCCCCTTATCCAAAAGTTTAAAAAGGAATATTTTTACGTTTTTTCTTTCCCGTTCCCACACCATACCGAATGGCCCTATTTTAAACCATTTATAAATAATAATTAAAAATAACCTCCCAATTTTAAAAAAAGGTTACCCGTTTAAATTTTAATTCGTTCGTTTAATTTATAAAAAAAAAAGGGCGGGATCCCTATTTAAAGGGTTATATATAAAAGTAAAAATTCCTTTATAAAAAAAACTTAATTTTTTATATTAAAGGACACCATTAAATAATCCTATGTAATATAATTTTTATTCTGGTAATAGCGAAAGGATTAATCGCGGGATAAAAAAATCATGGTTTAATTTTAAAAAATTTATAATACCCCTTATTTTTTACGAAAGCGTAAACCCTTATAATAAATAAAAGCCTAAAAGGCCGCCGCGCCACCACCGCTACTTTTTTTAAAAGCTTTACCTCGGCCACCCCCTTAATTATAAATACCAAAAAAATTAAACCTTTATACCGGTTATATAAAAGGCCTGGTCAGGCCGGGAATATTTTTAACCCTTAAATTTAAAACGTTTATAACCTTTAAAAAATTAAGGCCGCCAAAAATAATTTCGAAATAATCCTTTTAATATTTAATATTTTACTCCTATACCGTATTATTAAATAATTTCTTAATACGGAACTTTTTATAAAGGGTATAACCATTATAAAAAGGATCGAAGTCCGAAATTAATATATATATTTTTAAAGCCTTTATTTTCGGCTATATAAACCTCGCCGAATTAAAAATAATTACCATATTTATCCCCGGTATACCTAAAAATAAAAACATATTTAAAAAAGGGGAATATATAATAAATAAAAATATTAGGTTTTTAACCTTAAAAATAACTCGCCCACCCGAAAATATAATACTTATAAGGGTTTTTATTTACCATACCTTTAAATTATACGGCCAATATTTATTAATAATAAAAATAAAGGGAGGAATATAAACCATTTATAATTTACCCCAGGAAACCTTTATATAGGATGGGAATAATAATAGGCCGATTAACCCTTTTATATAATATAAGGGCCAGGCTGGTAATTTTAAAAAGGGTTTTAAATATATCCAAATTAATATATATGGCCATATAAATATAATTTAAAAAAGGGTCCCTAAATAGGCTAAATTAGAAATAACGAAGGATATTTTAAAAGAGTAATAATAATTAATCCTGCTTAGCCTTAAAAGGTAAAAATGGAAAGGGTGCAAAGGTAGAATAAATCTTATAAATAAAATTGGAAACCGGCTTAAACCGGGTCCTTTTAATAAGGCTCGAGGATAATCTCGACGGGAGAATACCAAATTAAAAGGCCTAAACGGTATTGTACTTAAAAGGTATTTTAACTTTAAAAACCGTAACCGTACGCTAGGGTAATTAACTTAAGGGGATTAAATTGGAGGAAAAGGTAAAAGAGGATCTCCTAAATAAACCTTAGAAAAAAAGGCCCGGGCTGGTTTATTATATAAGATTAAATTAATAAAAGGTATAAGGCGATAAGGGGAATAAAGGGAGCCGAGTAAAGCCGCTAAAACCAGTGGTTAAATTTTAAAGTACCCGATTAATACGGCCTTGCGGCCTAGCCGGCGAAGGAAAAGGAGCAGGAGTAATTACCAGGGAAATTAAAACTAAATAATCCTATATAAAATTAATAATTTAGGAAAAATATACCTAAAAAAGGGCTTCGGGCAGTAATAAAAATAGCGTTAATTAAAAGGGCCGCCTAATTATAAATAAAACGCTTAATAATCCGAGTGCGGTTTTTTATAATACAAGCCCCGGGCCCTTTTATAAAAAAAGGAAAAGTATAAGGGCGAGGGAAAACGAAGGTTATATAATAAGGTGTAGGAAAAAAAAAAGGCTGGCTTATAGGCATAATAGGTTTAAAAAAACCAAAAGGCTTATTGGCCGTTGGTAAATACCGAATAAAAGTTAAAAGGTTAAAAAACCCCTTATAAGCCTTCTTATTATTACTTTAATTTAAATGGGATATATTTTAAAAGGATTAGGGAGTAGATTAAAAAAAGGGGGTAATAAAGGGAGCGAGTATTTAAGGGAAAAAAGGCTCGGAGGAAGGGAAAAAAGCGAGAAATATATAAAAAAAAAAGTATTATAAAAAGAAAAAAGGCACCGATAAAAAGTATATAAAAGGAAGGATTATCGAAGGTATAGGAGGAAAAAGAGAAAAAAAAGTTAGGCCAAAATATTTATATGGTTATCCGATTAAAAATGGGAGGCCCATTAATAATTATAAAAATTATAGGAATTATAAGGGTAATAGGGCAAAAGGGTAATAATAAAAACGCTTAAAAAAATACCTATTTATTTAAAAAAATACCACCGCTTACCCAAAACCCGCCAATATATTTAAACCTTATAAATATAAATACCCCTTTTTTTCCCCCCTATATTTCCTCGATTTCTTTTAACCATATTATTTCCCAGCCTTAAATTTTTATAATATAATCCTGCTTAATTTATTCTTTATTTTAATTTAATTCCTTATTTTTAAATTCCCTTACCCTTTGAAAGCTTATATTACCCTTAATCTAACCCCCGGTATTTAATACTTTTTTAACCCTTTTAATTTAAAAACTTTAATCCAAGCATACCTTTTATTTTTTATTATTATTTAATAAAGCGAAAAAGCCCTAAATAGTATTATTTTAATAATGGGAGATTATACCTTCGAAGGGTTAAGGTTAAAAAATAAAACCAGCGCTTAAATGCCTAAATATTAATCGGAGTTTTTATTTAAATTATTCCGAAAGGTAATTTTTCGTATAAAAGCCCTTATTAAACCTTAACGCTTATATAGAAACCAGGCCCGTTAGGAAGGGCCAATCCCCTTATATATCTTATATATAAATAACCTAAAGCTTAAAAAAATTACCTAAAAAAATATAAGTATAATTATTAGGAATATACTTAATCTTATTAACCGCTATAGGAATAACCGCTTCCGCCAACAATTTCGAAAGCCCATTACCACCAAAGCGTTTTTTATAAATATTTGGGCATATATATATAATATTATTAAATTATTGGAATATAACCAACCTTTTTTTTATTAATAATTAATTATTTATAAGAATTACCTTAAAATATACAGCGGGGTAAATAATATTAAGTTTACGATTGCGGATTTTAAACCTTTAAGGGGATTTAAGGATATACCAATTATTAAAAACCAGGCGGCCTTTATAATTCCCTTATAACACCCGTTTTTTAAAAATTATAATTTGCTTAGTATAATAAAGATAAGGGTTAACCCTATAATAAAAAGGCAAAAAAACCCGCGAATAATTTTTATCCAAGACTACCATAGGGGTATAATACTTATTATATTCGCACCAAAGAATATAAAAAAAAACTTTAAAAGGTATATATAAAAGGTTTGTATAAGGTTTTTGGTAATACTTTAAAATAAAACCAATAGGGGTATATTTAAAAAGTACGGCCTTTAGCCTAAGGTCCTCCTTATAATAATTATCTTTATATAAATTAGCCCCTTTTACCAATTTTAATACCTTGCAATATTAAAAACGCTTAGGATTATAATTTATAAGTAAAAAATAATATGGATTTATACGCGAATAAAAAGGGAGGTTTACGCTAATAAAAAGGCCCTTACACTTTAAAAGTTAAAGGATAATGGAAAAAGGTTATGGTACCGCCTTTAAAAGTTAAAATTAGGCATGGGGGGAAAAGGAAAAAGGAATTATATATTATATCCCTTCGGGCCGCCGCCCAATAATTATATAAGGCATTTTATAAATTAGGTAAAGGTGTTTTATATAAATTATTTAAGGTTTATAATGGGCCCTAACCCATTAAGAAACCTTTTTAAAACAGGGTGGTTATAAGGGAAAATTGGCATTATTATTTAATACAAGGTTTTTTTATATATAATAACGAAAGGTAATAATCCCCAGGGCTATTTAATTAATAATAAAGAATAATAAAGCCTAAATACGAATATAAATATTACCGGGATGCGTTCCTATATACTTAATATTTATATAGGCCTTAGGCCTCCTTTAATACGCCCTAAACTCCCTAATATTAGGGTAAATTTTATAATTCGTAAGGGGGTAAACCCGTTTAACTTTTATACGGAAAATTAAAAAAATACAGTAAAATTAAAATCGGGAAATAATATGGATTCGGATTTTATTTATATAATTAATCCTATATACCGAAGGCGGAGGGGCCAGGTGGCCTCGGAAAAAAAAAAGGGTAATAACCGCCCTTATAAATCTCCTAGGGGAAAATATATATTACCGGGATAAAAGCCTAATTTATTAAAATTATTTAAATTACCATTATATATTCCTTCCTTTCCTTTTTTACCCTTCGCACGCTCCATTATGCGCGCACCCCCCGCTAATTATTAATCGTTGCCCTTATTCCTACCCTTAAAAATAACCTTATTTTCCCCACGTATAACTCTTACCCCTAAATAATCGCTATAATCCTAACTCCCCTTATATACCAATTAACGCTAATAAATATATAAAAAATAATATAGGCCGCTTTTTAATATTAAGGTAAATAATAATTTCGAAATATTTAAAAAGGAGATTATTAAAAAACCCTTATACCGTTTATTGGTAAAAAAAAGGGCCCACCGGCCGAAAAACCTTAGGTTTTATTTTATTTAATATTATTTACCCCGTCCCGAATTTAATATATAGCCTACCTATATCGAAAATTTCCCGGGGTGGGTTATTATTAAAAGGAATATTAAATAAAAGGCTGCGGAAAAAAAGGAAAGAAAAAAAACTCGAAAAAGGGAGGCGGCGAAAGCGAAAAATGCGGCCTATAATATTAAGCATAATTAGCGCCGCCGATTTAAAAGGATTAGGCGGGCTTCTTAAGCTCGATTGGCTCCTAATTATATAAAAAAGGGGGATAAATGTTTTATTTTTTATTTTATAAATCGTTCGGAGCAAAGCTTAAATACCATTAATTAAAATAAACCCTTCGGGGAAAATAAAGGTTAGGGTATAATAAAATTTATAAAAATAAAACTATATAGCCTTATTTAATTATAATAAAATAAAAAAGGGAACCCGTAATTATTATAAAAAAATAATTAATAATATACGAAGGGCGAAAAAGCGGATAAATCGGTAATATTAATAAAAATTAGGAAATTTTTTTTAAAGTTTTTCGGACCGCGGGGCGCGGTCTTTTATTATAGGTTGGTAAAATATAATGGTGCCGAAAATATCCCCCGTTATATTTATACCAAAAACCGGCGCCCGGCGTAATTACTTAAATAATTAATTTAAAGCCTTAAAATAATCCTATATAGGATTATATAAAAAGCCAAAAGGACCCCCGGGATTTATAAGACTTTTAAAAGGGTAATAAACCATGGCGGTAAAAATTTAATTATAAAAATATAATTATTATTTAATATATTATATTTTCCCCCAAATATTATATTATCGTTTAGAAATAGTCCTGTACAGGATTATTCCATATTTTCTGGAGTGTTGCCACTCCTAAACAGGCAACTGGAGGTTTAACCAAACCAAACAGTTTGGTTTTAGACACCGACCATGCAGCGAGGTTATTAGACCTACTCCCCGCTACACCTGGAAGAGGACCGTTGCCGCTAAACTATGTACTAGTACTTCTGTATACCCTTGGCCCGAGCGCAAGGGGCTAACCCCATCGGGATATGCCTGCCACTGCCGCTCTCCAAGGTTGTTTATGCAGCGATTTGTGTAGCCCCGTGCCCGGGTCGGGACTTGTTTGAGGCCGACGCTAGATTTTCCTATGAAGATACTTTCTGCTCATCATTATTAGTGATGGCAAAGAGGTACTTCCCTATCCGGATCGATCAGAACCCCCTGCAAGGTACAAGCTCCTCTTACCTTCCCTACCTCACTCTTTGGCATGACTGACATTTGATCTCTGTCGCGCGTGTCGCCCTGTCCTACCCATTCTGCTGTGTGTGTTTTTCCATTTGGCCCCTCTGTCCGCCTCGCCCCACAGCCCCCGACGACGCGATTGACCAGACAGGAGTCAGGAGCAGTGAAGCCAGAAACAGTGCAGCCAGAAGCAGTGCAGTCAGAAGACTAATCCCCACCACGCGATTCGGCGACTTGGAAGCGTGCACCATGCTGCGTGCGGCGCGTCTTTTCTTCGGGTTTTCTAACCTTCTCGCGTGTCTAGTGCCGTGTCTCTCACGATTGCAGATACAGAACTGTCGCGACTTCTCGTGACCTATCCCCTTCGTGACTCATCCAGTCTCTGTTGGATGACATGTTTTCTCGGTCGGGCAGCGCCAACGACTCTATACTGATCTCAACATGCGTTCTGCGGCGGTCCTTTTTTGTGCTATCTATCATTAATCGATCACAGTCACATTTACGAGGTTTAAGGAGTTCTGGCTTTGTGGTGTCGCCCAGGGGTCTACATGTTTCGGTGCTGCTACGTATTTTCTAGCGGTTTTCTCGCTAGGTAATTCCCTATCGCCGAGGCCAACGTTGTTTGGACCCGGAGCGTGCTTGGCGGGGCGCTGGACCGTGACATCCCTTGGTGTTTCCGAATCGGTCACTATTCAACCTTGACATTTGTTACTCGACATGAAAACTCCCGACCATCTCATAATCGTTTGTTGCCATGGCATCTGGAAAGGAGGGCCAGCGAGGGGACACGATGAGTCGGAATGGCTCATCGCCGACTTCCAGGCAGGGGAAACACATACGTTCATTGAGCACATCAAAGCTGGGCTCAAGTGCCTAAGCGAGGACGGTAAGTCCGTCTTGATGTTTTCCGGGTGAGTTCTAGTGCTGCGTATCATCATCCTTTACTGCATTAGTATCTGTGTGGGATCGTCTTTATGCATTAAATCCGCTGGATAAGGATGAACGAGACTGTTCGGCTTATACACCTCGTGCCCATCTATACACATATGCACAAAACACCATAATCAGCAACACACCGGAACCTGTCTATTGCCGTGTTAACAAACCCTCCCAGAGGTCCAACCCGCCAAGAAACCGCCCTATCAGAAGCTCAAAGCTACATGAACCTAGCAGCAGCAAACTCCCATTTCGGCATTCTCCACACCACCGCTACCGTTCCCAGCGATCCCAGCCACCCATCAGCCCGCATCCAAGCGGAAGAACGAGCCCTGGACTCGTACCACAACGTGCTCTTCTCCCTCCTGCAGTTCTGGCACACCCAGTCCTACGTCTGGCCCTCACGCATGACAATTGTGAGTCACGGCTTCAAGAGGGAGAGGTTGGTAGATGGTCACTGCCAAGCTATCGCCTATCCCATGGACAGGATATCGTTCGTAGGTATCGATCCGCCGTATCACCTAGGTGTTGGAAACGAGGGGACTATGAGGGGGAACAAACTTGCTATTGAGCAGTGGACCAAGGATCCTCACGGGGAAGGAGAGGTTTTAGCTGGGAAGAGGAGGAAGAGGAACCCTTGGGGGACAAGGCAGCAGCTGTTTGTGACTGAGGAGGAGGAGGGAAGGAGTGGGTTGGTGGTCAGAATGTCGAGGGATGGGAGCGGACTTGTGCTTGGTGGGGGGAGTACCAGGCCTTGGCAGGTTGTTTGAAGGCAACGGAGAACCCTTGTCGAGTATGTCGCTGATGGTGGTGGTGGTGGTGGTGGTGACGATGGCGGCAGCCCAAGATTCCTATATCTTCGCACCACCCGCATGTTTCCTCTTGTCCTTATCCGCCACGGTGTCTAAAATGAACCTCACAGCATCCTGAACCATCCCGGGACTAAAACTATGTCCCACACCCTTGTAAACCTTGTCTTCCACGTAAATGCCGCCGTCTTTGTACCACGTGCTTGCCGCATTGACGAGGAAGTCCATGAATGGCTTTGAGATCTCGTATGGGACCAACTTGTCGTCTTTTCCTGAGCAGGAAAGGAATCGCTTCCCTCTTAAATGATGCTGGTCGAAGAGATTCTTCAACCTTGCTGCCTCTGTGGCGTCTTTAGGTGACGTTGAAATGGGTCCGGTACCGAAGGCTAGGGCCTTTGGATCTGCTTTCCTGCATGCTTCCACGAGAGCGGGGGGGAAGTCGTTGGAGCCGAGGAATGGTTTACCGCTCGCCTCTTCGGCCTTGAAGGTCTCGAGTTTTGAGCGGCGCGCGCGGTCTTTGAGGAGATCTACTGCAGTGTTAGAAAACCATGTGCTTCGCACAGAAAACGGGAATTTTCAAGGGTTTTTCATGTAGAAGACCTACACATAAAATCCGGACACCCAATAACCATGACCCCGGCCTCAACCCTTTTATCGTCAAACATGAGCTGCCAAGCAGTATGACCTCCCAAACTAACACCCAACACAAGGTGCTGATCAACCGCTCTTCCCCCACCGAGAAACAAATACCCCTCCACTGCATCCATCAGACCCTTGGCGTCGCCAACGCAACCGGCAACCACGCCGTACATGTCCTGGGCGTGGGTGGCGTTGCCGTCGCGCCAGGACTTGTTCGCCTTGTCACTCACCTTGCGGGTGCCGTGGTTGCGCTGGTCGTGGACTATGGCTATCATTCCCCGGTCTGGATGTTGTGCTTGGTGTTGCGCGTGGAAGGCGGAGAGAACGGAACAGGCGATGGGTTTCATGTCGACCTTTGACCGCAGGCGGGGATGATGGAGCCATAGTATGGTGATATGTGACGCAGATGGGGAGGGAAGAAGCTCGGATAGGCCGTACACATCTACCATGAGACCGCACATTTGGAGTTCTTGGACGGAGATGTCTGGTGTCGTGGACGAAGGGTCTGCCATGGGATTTGGCGTTGCCATTGTGAGTGGAGATTGTTTATTCTCTGGTATGAGTTGGTTAATTGACCGGGCGGACCAAAGTTTTTTGATGTTTTAGGTTAGTTCACAAAGGTCAAAAACCTTTACGTAGCTTGGTAAATATGATAAATACCTATTTTTTTTAATCCAGTCCTACTCAAACCCTGAGAAAGCAGTGGGGCTATTATAAGCCTCGGTACTCGGCGTTGAGGCGGAATCCCGCATGGATCTCTGTGGGGTTTCTTGGCATTGCCTCACAGTCGAGTTTCTGTGGAGCTATCAGCAAGCTGGCGAGCTTGCATGCTACAGATATATGGGGTTTGTGCAAAAATGTATCCGTATGTAGTCCTAACCGCGCGGCGCAGCCGAAAATTAATGGAGGCTTAGGAGTTTATTAAATACGATTCAGTCTAGACGGTCTCTTAAAAGGTTAATTATATACCTCGCCCCCGGGGTAAAGAGCCACTGTGGCTGCCATCTCTTCCCTCTCAGCGTAGAGCTTGCTGCCCTTGCCTGTTTTGACATTTATCATTGATGGCAGGTGGGAAACTCAACCCAGCAGCGAAATTTAAATTAATAATATCCTTCGTCCAGTTCTAAAAAATAGGGCGGAAAAGGAAAGGATAATGGGTAAATATTATTATTTATAATTAAAATAATTAATATTAATATATATTTCTCCTTATAATATTCTTTTATAATATATATTACCATATATATAACTCTTAATTTTCTTATATAATTGTTATTTTTATATTAGGTATTATTTCTTTTAAAGCCCCAAATATTAAACAATTAAAGATAGGTATCGAGAAATATTATTTACCAAGTCCCGCCTCAAGACTTAGTCCCAAAACCTCTATCGTGTTAATAATCAATCTTCTACTTTCTCCATCCCGAATGACCGCCCGCCGAAGAAACTGCCTATCAACAGACCTCGAATATGACGAATCCTAGCTTGGGCAGCACCAACCTAGACAATGGCCAGATGCCTGCGATTCCAGCAAGACTAGAGTACAACAGCTCAGGGCAGGCTGCTGTACAAACCCGGGTTTTCTTCTCCCGTTGCAATATCGTGGTTAATGGGACAGGAAAGGAAAACGATGCCCGCAACCTTGGGAAATCTTGCTTGTACATATTTTGGCGTCGCCGCCATATCGGGATAAACCCATTCGATATGGATTCCATACAGATTGATTACGATTCTTTTATAAAGTGGCTCTGCCGCACTGCCTTAGAACACCCAGACTACCATGGCGTGGTATATCCTAGCCACTCGATAATAGGGATACAGGATATTCACGAACTTGCATTATATATGTCCAAGTTCGAAAGATGCATGGATCATAGCCTCTACCACTCGACCGCCCCCGTGCTACTCTTTACATCCCGAAAACCCGTGGCCGCTTAATAATATTAATCAGCTCCACCGTTCTGAAAACAAAGAAAATCGAGCAATAGAAAAGCATGTATAAACCAATATAGGGGTAGGTTAAGAGGTAATTTCGCCAGCGAGTCCGTCTGACATGGAGGGAGGGGGGGCAAGGGGGGCAAGGGAGGTAAGGGGGTTGGGGCGAGGATAAGGTCAAGCACAATAAATAAACTACCATAAACCGTTCCCAACAATAAATAAAGTGAGCCCTGTTCAGGGAGATGGCATGGTCCGTATTTCTAACCAAATTTATAAGCACCTACATCGCTGCATATATATCCATTCGAACTTGCCTTTTTATTTTGTCGGTCGTAAAAGCCCATCTATCCGTCCATCTATCCGTGCATCTATTTTCTACTATTCGGACCTCGAGATATATGATACGCCTTACTTTTATATTGCCGCCGTGCCTAATCATGGACCTATGTACAGCAGGTAATATTACCCCGTACACCTGCCCGTCCCGTATTTACTTTACATCAGCACCTCGTCCTTCTCTGTCCTGTTCACTACTTTTCCTCAAGTTCTTTACACCCCAAGAAGACTCCCCGGGTAGAAACTCCCATAGTCAAATCAACCGTTTCGACTTCTATCTCTACTAAATTCTTCAAACCCCGCTGGTTTAGGGCCCGGAGCGCAATCCCGGCGTCGTTCACCCCGATGGCGACTTCGTGCTTTTGGGGACGGGACGGGGTGGTGATGGCGACATGGTTGCATCTGGATATTGTGCTGGTGAGAAAGTTGAAGATGATGTGTGTTATTGATAGTTGGAAGGAACATAGGAAAACAGGATTAAGAAATTTAAACTGGCAAATAATTTCCTAGGCAGAGCTATAAATTATAGAGGGGAGAAATGGGGTACTGTTTAAATGCTTATTGTGGTGGTGGCGTCGAGATATGCCAGGAGGCGTATACTACTTAATACCTTAGGTAGGTAGGTACCTAGCGGGCCCGCCGAGTCTACATGGTAGCTGGGCTTGCTCTTTTTTCGAAAAAGGAATTTCTTGTTTTTAACACGATGCGGAGAGAAATGGATGTTCGATACTAGTGCTCTTCAAGCTTATGGAGTATGTTGATATGGGCTATGGTGATGTCATGTTATCACTATTTTTGAAGCATTGGGGACCCAATTATCAGTGCCCTTAACCAGTGTGTGGAACGGCTCACATGGTGCACTCTTTATGAGAAGACTTAAAACTCTTGTGGAATTTTGCGTGATATCTAGAAACAAACAGAGCTTTCATTTCATTGACAAGGATACCAAAGCTGTGAAGTTGCACGCAAGACTGGGACATGGTAGTTTCAAACCGTACGATAGCCAAATAGTATTGTGACGACCGGGACAAATTTAATTTAGACAGAATGTACGAGACGCTGTACTATGGAATTTTGCCATGCCTAATAGTGATGAATTAACGCACTTGAGGATTGTACAAGATGTACATTGATGCTCAATCTCAGCAAGTTAAATAATGAACTTCGAGCACAGAAGTGCATATTCCTTCGTCCGCAAGATGCAGTAGTTTCTGCTGTTTAGGACATTCGTCTGGTGGGATCCACGTCTAGAGCCTTTGGTACGTATCCCTCCTGCAAAGTAGGGATAGCCACTTAATCTCCACGACCCGGAGGTAGTACTGCCTGATATCGGCGACTATGGGATATGAAGTGTTTGCAATACCTCACAGCATGTACGAAAGGAGTTGTATGGAGCGCGGCTCATTTGTCCCAGAGCTACCACCCCTTGGGCCTATTGTGGGCTCGCGGGGATGAGATACGACCAGAAGGCCTCACAATATAAGAATAGGCCAATTATGTAGAAAATCAAGGCGTCTATTGTCTTGGAGTCAGAAAGCATGTACATGACTCCCCTGACGCCGAGAAGAAACTCGATGCCGAAGTCCTTGCCGGAAGGATCGACCCATCCGGACGAGACACAGAGAATGAGAGACGCGAGAATCATGGTGCGAAGAAGGGCATCGCTGCTCTGGCGTGTCTTGTTAGATCCCAAGGATGGGTCCCTCTGGCCTACCTCCGCCTGCAGCGATACTATGGCCGAATTCCTTTCCACCAGGACCTGGCCTATCTTTGCCGCCTGGAAACATTCCTTGTTGGCATCGGTTGTGCACTGCACGGCGTGCCTCGGGGCTCAGGAGCGTTACAGTAGTCCCGACAGCGGGTACGACGAGGGGTTGACGAGCGGAGGAACCATGGCCATCGTCAAGCACGCCTTATTGTACCAATGGCGCAATGTCTAGTTCTCCCGCTGCTACGAGGGCGCTGCGCTTCCATCATGGCCTCCGCTCAAGAGTACATTTTCACCCATCGCGGCCCAGGGCCGTTCGATCTGCGACATGTCGCGGCGGAAGCTTCCGGTGCAAGTCTTACCCCGCGCGACGCAACGGGAGTATGACGGCTGGTGCAGGTGTAGATTTGGGTGTGGTCGACGATGTGGTCATCGTCCCCCGCCTTGAGGACCTGGTGGCTCTTGTGTCCCTTGTAGATGCTAATGTTGATAGCAGAGAAGTCTAGGACATATTTGAGTTGGGCATAGTAAAGAGGATAAACGAAGTGCCGGGTTATCGTCGATGCATGATTGTTAGATCGAACGGTATCGGATCGGTTTCGGGTGCGAGGACCCAGCTAATAAAAACAAAGGAAAAATCAATTAAGACTGATGATTTGGTGTGTTCATTTAGCTGGTGGTCGTTCCCTCAAGACTGCTTGTAGCAAGGAATTGATGTGAGCATCCAGACCATAACGGGAAGGAAGGTAATCAGTCCCGAGAAGGTGTTACCTCGCGCTTATGCCTAATGAGGAAAGGCGTCGGGTGCATCCTACATACATACATACATAAATTCCATCAGAGATGCTAACCCCGCGTCGCCACCAAGCAAACTCTCCATATTCGAGTCACGATTCGCACTTGGGCCAGATAAGGGAACTGGTATCAATTGGTGAATTATCTCCCCCAAGATATCCAGAAAGATGCTTGGAAATTGATTGCAACACATACCACGGGCTCTCTAACCCCACATCGACCACACTGGTCACCTACATGAACATACATAGCTTGGGCAGTTTATACTGACGAGGCGAAAATAACCCCCCTTCTTCGCAGCCGAATCTGGCAGTCAAACCGCGAGAGCTGCATCAGCTAAAAGGATACAGACAAGGTAGCCTAATAGGATGTAGTCCGACAAAGGAGGGGTTGAGACTGCGAATTGGTATATAACCATACAACTACGATATGTGCCTATGGATTATAACCTTTTTTGAACTTCATCGGCATTTGTGCACTTCGATCCTAACCCACGTTTATCTTCACCATTTCATCTGATCGAGAACCCTAGGTTTTTACTAGTCGCCATGTCAAACTATTCGCTTTCGGTTAACTCGATTTCGCTCCTAGCAGCCTTGTCGGGTATCACGGCCGTATGGCTCGTGCTCCGCTGGCTCGGTCCTGGGATGAGGTACTCGGTTGGTGTCCACTCTACTCGCAGATCGCACCATAGAGGCTGGTAGCCCAGTGGGCCCATGAGATCCATCATATACGCGGCGAACCCTGTTGAATTGAATGGTTGGTTATGCTTACTATGATATCAGATAAGGAGAAAGCCCCAAGATGCCGAATCCATGAAATTGGTCATTGAGCCACTATCCAACTTTGACTGGAAAGCCGCCCAGCCGATGCAAATTCGGCATTTCAAGCCTATCTACTATATCAGCATGGGTACGTTGACCATTTACTCAAACATATAAGAATGCTTTAGCTAACCGGGAATGATCAACAAGCAATTTCAAACAGCACCCCATCTGAGTTTATCACAATGGACTCCGAGTACCTCTCCCGGATCAACCTTCGGCGGGAAACCATCGCCAGCAAGGGCAGTCTAGTCCACGGACTGACTCCCGACGGGCAGCCAGCTGTCCAAGAACTCTATTCCTTCCTGCTAAAAGATTATCTTCCTTCCCGCTTTTCTTCCATTTTTTCCATGTCCCCCGACGGCAAGACCTTCAACAACTCCATCTCAGGAACTAAATTTCCTGTTTCCCCCTTCTCCGCTTCGCTCAGCGAGGAAAAAGAAGATCCATACGTCCTTGCCCTTCGCAACTTAGGAGAAATCATCGACGAAGATATCTTCATGCTGCAAGAAATGCCCGGTGGCCAAGGACACAAGTGCGTAGTGTTCGTCTGCTGCTTCCCGAACGGGTTCGATCCGTCCTCGAAGCTGGGGAAGAGCCTAGAGGAAATTCATGAGCCTGTGCCGCACTACGAGAAGATTGGGCCGAGCATGGAAAGGCATTTTAGGAGAATGGAGGTGGGCAAGTCTGTTAGGAGGACCAATGTGAGTTTCGCAAAAGGATTCGACCAATTTCTGCCGTTCCTTTAAGCAGCGATATTGACATAGTGGTATAGTGGTCCATACAAACATCATCAACCCTCTACAATGTTGATTCTAACCACACTGAGGTCGTCGACACAGAAGATTCCTCTTCGTCAACATGCCCTTACTCAAACTCTTCAAACTCCTCCAAAGTCACTCTCTCGTACGTGCCTGACGACCCGAACATCGACATCTCCCAAACGTTCCTGCGCGTGGAACTGCAAACCTTGTTGAGGCTTCCCAAGACTCGCGCGATTATGTTCGTGTTTAAAACCTACGCTTATCCCCTAAAAGCTATCAAGGAGCAAGAAGCACTCGGAGAGAAACTAGCAGAATCGATCGACGGGCTGAAGAAGGGGAATGCGCCCAAGATGTGGACGTACAAGGGGGGTGTGAGGTGGGGGATGAAGGTTAAGGAGTATTTGAGGAGTTAGAGGAAAAGAGAAACGATTGTTGATATAGGAAAAAAAATAGAAGAATATAAGAGGCAATGGATTGGGTGAATAAGAGGAGATTAGTTACTTAAGCTCGAGGTAGGATGAGAGGTGAGCTTGAAAATTTCTGAGAAGAAAATTGGCCGTATGCGACTAGGGCACGGGAGGTGCAACACGTAAAGATACTAAATCTGATATGAGCGTAGAAGGAATATGAGCTGCATCTTTGAAGCGGTGAGGGAGTGGGGAGGCACAAGATCCATCATACGGCCTACGCAGGCAGCCTGGGTCAAATGGATGGCACTGAGAAACTACATCACGAGTCTCGGAATATAAAAGCAGGAAGAGTAGCAAGTGAATGCAACATAGTAATGCAGTGGCTGATGCCAGTAACATTGGTCTTAATACTAGTTGAATGAAGGGAGAATGTAGACATTGCAAGGTAAAAAGGAGAAGTATTATATCCAGCACACAAGAAAACAAAGAATTCTCAAACGATGTCCTCCCGATATTAGCATGCTACCTATCCAAACTCCACCATCGGCGATGGTATTTGTTTCTTGGTTTGCTGACAGCTGACTCAATAATAGAATATTCAGTTTCCAATTTTACAGCCAGGTGGTCATGACCATGGTAGACTCTTCTCGGGGTAAGATCGAGCCTAATCCATGCCTAGGAGACAATTCGCCGACAGTGGTGTACCTATCGAGAATCCAAGGGGGCATGGAAGTCGAAGATTGAGAATCATCGGTAATTAAAAGTTTACTGTTCCTTCTAAACTTGTATCAAGTTGGATCCATTCTGTAACGGCGGCCAAGAATCAATGCAGTTATTCCGCGAAACAGTGGATAAACAGTGGTAGATGACCCATGTCTGGAATGAGGTACGGGCAGCTTCTTCGAGGAGACAATACGGTCCGAGGATTAAAGTTGTGACGAACCTTCGAAAGGAGCTTCGCCGAGAACTAGTAGGATCCACGAGACGTTGGGATGGTAGACCGCCGACCCGTCATCGTGATCTCGAGATGCACAGCTGGCGGAAAGCCGAAGAAGATGCTGAGCGAAGAAGATGCTGAGAGCTAGTCTCGTGGGCATGAGCCTAAAATTGGTAGCTAATAGGGCAGAGTTGAACGGCCCTCATGGCCGTGCTATGGAGGAGCTAAAATTTAACATGTTTCTAACATGATTTACTGTTGGAGTGCTAATGAAGTTTATCATTAGGTAGCTAGAAGAATCAGATGTTGTTGGCCCGAGTTGATTATTATCGATAAGAAGACGAGAAGCTCCAGCACGGCTTTTCGTACCTGGTGAGGACCCCGCGCAACTTCCCCCTTAATGTCAGCTCACAGTGGTGTTTATCTGGATAAAAGGGCAATATCAACATTGCTATCATGAGGAGCTTCGATTGAGGAGACAGGCGCCATCGTCCATGAAGGTACCTCCCGCTCCCAGGCTCCTTCCCCACCATTGGGCAGAGAGGTACTTTCCATCTATGTATGCATGAGCTTCTGAGTACCTACAGTAGCTCGGACAGGCACTAGCAGTGTCACAATGCGGCCGCTGTTTCCAATTTAGGATATAATTTCATATGCCTGAATCCATCACCACAGTCAAACATCCATTTGCCATCACCATCATCACCCCACCAATCACCCGAGAGCTACCCCGTACCAGCCCAGGTAATCGTCCTTTCCAACTTGCATGATCAGAGGAGTTTCCCTTCCGATCTTGATAAATACTATTCGAGAGCCAATTTTCGAGCATCCAGCTTCGTTGGACTTGAATGCATTCCATCTTCATCTTGTTACTACCTTTAAGTCCTCGTGCCCCGCATTCTCGCGCCTGCGTCACTAATTCCAGCGAGCTTACCTCGTAGTTTCCAACAAGCTTACCTCGCAGTTCCACAAATCGCTCTACCACATGAATTGAAACCCCCGGGCCCTTGGATGTTGATGACGATTCGACTGGCGACTTGAATCTTCATCAGCCTCCAAGTTGCCTATCTTGACGAAGCCTACCAGAGATTTGAAATTACCCCGTAACTACTGCCATTCGAAAGCCAAACTTCTAGCCTTAGACTAAAGGATCTAACCCTGAATCTCTAGCATCAACCCGTTCCATCACCCAACAACCATCTTCTTGCCATGACTTCTCTACGACATCCCCAGTCGAGAGAAAGCAAGTGTATAGCAAGCCTTTGCGCTGCTATTGACCGCTGCCCCATCATTGATAATCATGCCCACCCCTTGCTAAGACCGTCGGCATTGAGCCGCCACCCGCTTATGTCCCTCACCACGGAAGCTAGCGACGACGCGATACACTCAACTTGGTCTAGTCTCGCACACATCCGTGCCACCAAACAGCTAGCTACCGTCCTGCAATGCGACCCAAACTGGGAATCGGTTGTGAACTGCATTGAGAAGAAGCGCTTCGAGTTTGCCGAGGATTGGGTTGTCCAGTGTCTCGAGGGCATCGAATCAATTCTCATCGACGATGGACTCGATGGTGAGGATGATGCATACGAGTACGATTGGCACGACAGCTTCACTCGCAGCAAGTGCAAGAGAATTGTGCGCATTGAAAAGGTGGCGCAGGATCTCATCGATGCCCACCTCAAGGAAGTTAGCGAGGAAGAGGATGGAAAGCCTTCTTTCGAGGCCATTATCGCCAACTTTGAGGAACATATCAACAAAGCAATTGCCGATCCAGAAGTAGTAGCATTCAAGTCGGTTATATGCTACCGAACCGGTCTCGACATTCCTAGGGAGCCAGACGAGGAGGCTGCCAAGGCTATCTTCGAACAGATATCGGCCGACTACAAGACAATGGGGGGAGGCTTCAAGCGGTTGGAACATGCTGCTCTGAACAGCCTTCTGGTTCATCGAACTGCATTTCTAATCCAGGAAAGCGAGTCCCAGTCCAAGAAGCCACTCCAATTTCATACTGGTTTGGGGGACAACGACATCACCCTCAACAAGGCCTCACCATCTCACCTCCAAGATTTCATCAAGGAGCACCCTAAGTGTCCCATAGTCCTACTACACGCAAGCTACCCATTCACACGGGAAGCCGGGTACCTTGCAAGTGTCTATTCGAATGTCTATGCAGATATCGGTGAGGTTTTCCCTTGCCTAAGCCAAGATGGACAGGAACAAGTGGTGCGACAGATACTGGAGTTATGTCCTTGGTCTAAAGTGATGTGGAGCACCGACGGTCACTGGTTCCCTGAGACCTATCTTTTGGCCGTAAAGCAGATCCGAGAAGTCCTCAAGACGGTATGCTCTCCTAAAGGGTTTTTTTAAGAGGGGCGATACTAATCCTCAACTCCAGGTAATGTGTGAATATGTGCAGAAGGAAGCAGTGGGCTGGAAGGCGGCGATCCGACTGTCGAGGGACGTGTTATTCAACAATGCGAATAAGCTCTATGATCTTTTCATCCCATTCACTGAACTTTACGAGGATGAAGATATCACTCCCGCCACCCATCATCGCAGTGACTATGAGATTTTGGATGCCTTCCTAAAAGGAAGACCTACCCCCCAATTCCTACGCATCTACTGGAACGACTACACTTCTTGTCCTCGTACCAGAGTCGTCCCATTCAGGCGCGTTATGTCGATGCTTGAGCAAGACGCGCCCGTCACCTTGGGAATCACTAAAGCATCTCTTGCACTCCTGCAGAACGACTCGTCTATTCCAGGAGTGGCTCCAACGGGAGAATGGCGAATTCACCCAGACTTCTCGTCTCTTAGAGAAGGCCCTGTCATGGGGCATGTGAGTACGTATGGTGACTTCAGAGAGCAAGACGGATCAAAAGTCACCATCTGCCCTCGTACCCTCCTTGCCCAAATCGTCGAGGACGCCTCTGACGCGGGGCTCACATTCTTGCTTGGATTCGAGATAGAGTTTGTAGTTCTCAGACGGGATGATGAAAACGCCGGCCCCAGATTCAAATCCCTTCCACCCAATGGCCACGCGTGGTCATTGTCTCGCCCCCTAGCGGACACCACGGTCATGAAGCTGTTGTCGGACATCGTAGAAGAACTTGAGCGCATCGACGTTTTCGTGGAGCAGCTCCATTCCGAATCTGCGCCGGGCCAGTACGAAATCTGCCTGCCTCCCCAGACTCCCCTCGCAGCCATCGACACAGTTCTCCACGTCCGAGAAGTCATCTCGAACCTTGCAGCCAACTGGGACTACCGCGTCACGTTGCACCCGAAGCCGTTCCCCAACTCCCCTGGAACGGCATCGCATGTGCACATGAGTATCACATCACCTGGCGGCGGCGATAAAGCCCTGTACAACTCCTTCTATGCTGGAATCCTCAAGCACATGGGCTCAATCACCGCATTCACTTACGCCAATCCCACGTCGTACGATAGAATGGGAGACAGCGTCTGGGCTGGGGGTCGATGGGTGGCATGGGGCACTCAAAACAGGGAAACCGCGCTCCGTAAGATCGAGAACTCGCACTGGGAGCTCAAGATTCTAGACGGAACCGCGAACCCGTACTTGGCTCTCGCGGCTATTCTCGCCATGGGAACGAAAGGAGTGGTTGACGAGGAAGAGCTGGTCTGGGGTGATTGCGAAATGGATCCCGCAGGACTAACCGAGAATGATAGAAAGGAATTGAATGTTATGGACATGCTGCCAGCAAGTTTAGAGGAAGCCATTGAGGCGCTGAAGAAGGACGAAATCATGCAGGGGACGCTGGGTGAGGAGGTGGTTGACAGGTATGTTGCTGTCAAGGAGGCCGAGATGAAGATGTATGAGACAATGGGGACGGAGCAAATGAGAGAGTGGGTCTTGGAGCGCTATTGAGATGGATCTTCAGCGACGACATTTGGTGGGGGTATCGTGGATGAAAACCACAGAGTTATATTGAGCAAGGTAAGTGAAAGATGCGGCAGGTCACCGCGTTGAACACGTGTCCGTCTCCTTTCCCTACTTGGTTTCATGGATTGTTTTGATCTCGCGAGTGCCCTAACCAGATAGCAACTGATATTCAAACCAAAAAGGGCTGTTTTTTTTCTGCTCTGAGAGGCGGCCACGAAAATATACGTTTTCCATGTTAGATGTTGGAACTAATTTGGTGGGAGGGTTGGCGGTAGCAACAGGCGCTCTGATATTTTCCCTCCTCTCATCTCCATCTCTCGTCCCTCGCTCTAGGTTAGGATGTTGTAGCAAAATAACCACTTGAAAACTCGATATCTTATGCGTGCGTTTGGTCATAAATGTGAGTGAGTATGAGCGTGAGTGATCTAGACGTAGGTATGAAACTACGGCATTACCTCCTACAAAAACGATGAATATAGTATTATGCTTCATGGAGTACTTATCATTCCTCTTCACCACTCTACCCCGAGTATACATAACCTTTCGATCTCCTTTGCCCAACCAAAAGTGAGAGTGATTCTTGAGTCCAGGATGTCCTCTTCTATCTCTCTCAGCTCCATGGAACTTAGAAGGGTCAGCCACTCCCATGATTCGGAGTCTTCGTCAAATAGGTCATCATCATCCTTCTCGATCCCAGGGTCCCTTCCCCCCGCATTTTTGTCACGGTCTCCGATGATGGTACCTTCTCCATTGCTTCCATTATTTCCTCCAGCACCTCTGCTATTGGCGTCTCCACTCCCGAAACTAAAAGTCTGCCTTGGACCAGCTCTCATAAAAAGCTGATTCAGCGCCTGATCACTCCACACCAGCTTTCCCTGCTCTATGCAGCCTGTCTCGTCCGCCAGGTTCCCCACCACGCGCGGGCTCAACGCCATCTCACGCTCCTTGCTGCAGTTGCGGCATCGTTCTGTTGTCTTGTTGCTAAAGAGTGGGACTCCACAGCTTATCCAACACAGCAATTTGTTAGTTAGCCTTGGAGGCTTCGATATAGGGAGTGTCCAGCTGAGGTCTGAATGGGTTGGGGCGGTAAATAGTACTGACCACTCCAAGCAACAAAGCCTTCTCCTCCTGTGCAACTCGCACAATCCCATCCCAAGCACAACAACACACAACTTCCCCGTGAAATTCCCCTGCTCGCTCTCATCCCTCGCAAACTCGTCCAGTTCCGAGAGGGTAAAAAGCGTTCTTATCTCCCCGTGAATAGCAGCTTCTCTATCCCACACACCCGCTGGAAAGGGTATGAACACTTTTTCCCTGCGCACCAGATTCTGGGCTCTTCGGCGAAGCCAGTTTGCGTCGTCGCACTGTGGATCTACGTCGACGGTCGTTTCTCTGGATATCTTGATTTCCTTTGGCTCTTTCTTCATCCGTTGGCCGCTCTCGCTGAGTTCAGGACAGCCTAGGAGAAGGATAGTTTCGTTGGGGATCCAGTCTTCTGCGCTTTGTACTTGTACCGTGGACCAGAGATTTAGAACTGCTGCTGCAGTGTCGTCGAAGATACCGACTTTCACTAGGTCGATTTCTTCGCCTGTTTTGCGGACGGTGACGGATTTGCGAAGGCCGATGCTGTTGATGCATACTAGGATTCGCACACCTGAGATGCCGTCGTGCCCGCTATCAAGGTATGTTTTGAGTGACATCAGACCATCGATTGGGTTTGTAGCTCGTGGGCTGTATAGGAGTGGTAGGCGGCAAAGGGTTTGCTGGTGGGGGGTAGGTTGTTGGTGGAATTTGATGAAAGTTGGGGATGATGGGCTACTAGAGGGAGTGATCCGGACATGTTTTCCCACCAGAGGGATTCGTGGAATGTTTGACCATGGGTTTGAGGAGACAAGAGTTACGTAGACTGTTGCGAGGGCGCCGTATCGAAGGAACGGAGGGATGGTTTGCGAGAATAGTTGGATCTGTTGGATTGGTTAGTGGCGAGGGGAATGTAAAGCTGGCTGAGAAACAACTCGGTGACAATAGTAAGGTGGCCAAGTGCGTGTTTCCAAGAAAAGATGCTTACTCCAAGAGCACTAGTATCATCTTTGATAACCATGGAAACCCAGTCTTTCTCAAAAGTTGGTAGAATGTGGATGACCCTCCCTGTTAACTCTGCATCAACAGTCCCAGTGAAAACTTGGGCTATTGTGAGCTTTTTGTAGTCTCTCTTGGGTACCCATGAGGCCATAAGAGGGTGCAAGGATTTATGAACTTCATCTTGGGTGAAGCCGTCGCCCACACCGGGCGTTGATGGCTTCTTTCGAGGATAGAAAGACTGGATTGATGATGTTGGAGGCGACATGTTGTGTGAATGTATCCAGCGTTCTCGAGGTGTGATCAAATCAATCGGAGATAGCTGTCAATGGATGACTAGCTCTTCAAATGGCATCTATAAATGATACTCGACATTCATGAGGGAAATGGTTTACGTGTTAGTGAGTGGGCTTGAGGGTAGAAAGACATATAAAATTCGCATGGTCATTTAATAATTTTCACTTCCAGGCAACCATCAGGCTAGACAGAAAGAACGACAGAAAATATGTAAGCATCACCTGCATCAGGCTCTTTCACAATTTCATGTTTTCAAATCAGAGCATCAGCTTGGACATACAGGTAATTATCGCGTCTTGGAGGCTTGCAGGATGGCGGGAACAAACCACCAGTCGCGCCTTCTCAGCTAGATATGAACAGCAGCAAGGGACAAAATAGAAATTCGCTTTAGCGAAGTACGGAGCAAAAATTGGCAGTAGAGACTGTCATGGTTTTCATATTGTCTTGCAGCGAGCTACTGATCAGTTGGAATGGCCTATTTCCAACACAATATTGCTAAATCGAAGCATTCAGCCATTGCCAGTCAAGTGGCGAAACCCCAGAATATCAAAAATAGATCCTAAGCCAGAGGCTGCAGCATCCATGAGAAGAAAGTAAACATTATCCATCCAGAATCATACTCCTACACCATACTACCCTATGCTTAGAAAAGCTTGTGCTCAAGAGTCATCTCGGACTCGGGCTCAAGACCAACGCAAGCACGGAAGATGTTGGTAAGAGCGGAGCGCTGCTTAGCAAGGGCGTTGACGACGGGAGTGCCGGGAGGAGTTAGAGGAGCCTTTAGCATGTAGCTAAGAACGCTAAGCACACTGTGGAATCTCTTGAAATCCTTCGTGGCGGTGCCGTCGCTGGAGGCGGCCTTCCACTGGATACGAGTCATCATCTCGGCGACGAGGACAAGATCAATGATGAGTGGGGAAGCCAGAAGCGAGTCCTCGCAGACGTTGAAGATGGAAATGGTCTGGTGACCACCCATAAAGATCTCGGCGTAGTACTCATCGAGGGCGCGCTTGTTGTCGCCGACAGCGGGCATATACTTGATCACGACGGTGTGGTCGGGGTGCTCGCCCTCTTTGTAGAGGACAGAGTTGGCCTCGACCATGTCGTCGACGACGTTGGACTTGGAGATCTCCTTGGAGCGGAACTGCCTCTGGGAGCTGAGGTTCTTGCCGTCATTGTTTCCGAGGTGGTTGTAGCTCGCGATGGAGGTGAGCTTGATACCGGCACTGATGAGGAAGTCGACGAGGGCGGACTTCATCTTGGTCTGGCCGGACTTGAAGTCATCGCCACCAATGAAGGCCTGGTGGCGCTCGGCGAGCTCGATGGCGCCAGGAACGAAGGTGTTCTGGGGAGAACCGTTGATGAAGGGAACACCCTCGAGGATACAGGCGACGGCGAAAATAGTCGAGGGCGAGACCTCCTCGTGGCCGCTCTCAATAGCCTTGAGAAGGTTGTCGGCGGTGTCGTTAATTCCGGGGACGAGGTCGGCATAACGCTCGGTGTTGGCAGTCCACTGGACAATTACTTTGTCTAGGTCGTTTTTGGCCTTGAATTCTTGGATGTCCTTGCGCAGCTGCTCAACGTGGGCCATGCAAGCCTTGGTACCAGGGAGGACATTGTCGGCACGGTCCTCCTGGTTGGCAGCAATAAAGTCGGGGTAGTAGATGCTAGGGAGAGGCTTCATGCCGGCCATCTCCTTGCGGACCTGGATCTTGAGGGCGGGCTCGAGAACGGCAGCACGATCCATGGCCTGGGCCAGGTTCATGCCGCTGATATCCCATCCACCAATGACGAGGTCATCGGGGTGGACCATGGGCAGGATATCATGGAAGGGAATATTGACATCCTTCATGGTCTCGGGGTCAGTTCCGAGCTTCATGGTGGAGCTCATGATGAGGGAGCCGTAGTAGTTGGCGGTGTTGGATCCCTCGCGAGTCTCCCAAGTAAGATTACGGCGATTGGCGATGATGCCGGCAGTGACGGTGGTACCGTTGTTTCCACCCCATCCGACAAGCATGACTCCGGTCTTGGGGACCTTGCGGTCGACCTTGAAGTCATAAAGAGTCTCCTGGGGTTTGGCAATGTATTTCCCACTGGCATCCTTGGTTACCATGGTCTGGCGGTAGGTGTATTTAGACCGGATCTCACTGTCAGTATAGGTGACATTGGGTGAGCTGACGGTGAAAAGATCCTTGGGGGCAGCAGGGGCGGCGCGGGAAGAGCCGTTGGTGTAGCCATCTCCGTTCGGGGAGCCCGTCTCTACTTCAGCGTGGGGAGCCATATTGTCGATTTCAGCAATGTGGTGAAAGCTCAGTTTGTGTAGAGAGACTTTAGTGGGTAGCTATGAAGTCCGCTGAAGCTCCAGGGGAAGCAGAGCAGCGGGCTCCGGCGAACGGGTGGTGGACGCTGTAGAGGAGGAAAACACAATGTTAGCTCATTGTTTCGAGTTCAATTTTCTCTCGTTCGCGACAAGATCATTTTTCTCACGTTGAGAATGAATGTGGGGGCAACAACTTACGAGTTGAGGAGGTTGGAAAACGTCTTGACGACTTTGGTGACCGCAGCCCGGAAGCAACGATCTATTCCTTACGAATGAGGTAGGGAAAAGGTGCGTCACAGAATTTTCTGTGAAGTTCTGGTGCTTTGCAAGTTGTTGGAGAGAAAATAGGAAAGCAAGCGGTCAGGAGGGGTTACGATAAGGGGAACCCGAGATTATATACCCTGGAACAGTATGACAGCCACTATCCACCCTTGGTGGCAGGTGGATGCGAGAGGGGCGGGCTAAAATAGAGGCTGCATTCATTGTTGGGATTGATCACGACAACAAGGCGGCTTTGTGCTTGCTAGTATGTACACACGACACCCGATCGATCCGACCCCGTTCGAACGAGGCGGTATCCATGGAACATTTGGGTCTGCGTACAAAGATTCTACTCCGTATATTGGGTCCGGTTTGTGGAAAGCCAAGTCAAGATGTAAGTCCGAGCCATGATGGCTCCTTTCCGAGGTGGCATTCCTAGCAAACCTAACACGCATTCTTGGTCCATAAAATAAATGGGACGGCAGGTTGGAGTCTTAGAGCTGGAGATCATTCAGCAACTTGAAAAATACTGACAAAACTCTTCACACTCTCTCGTCGTCAGCACTACGCTCGGCCAAAAGTGACGGGTAAAACGAAAGGCTCGAAAGGAAACGGCGTTCTGCGCTGGCAGGATACGCCCGCCACCTTATTTTGGCCGGTCTTGCAGCACTCGACGTTCTTGGCAATCAATAGCGAACAAGCGGCGGAATGGGGGACATGAGGAAAGCCAACAAGAAGAGAGAAGAGACAGATAACTATCAAGGAGCTACTGTAAGGCCGCTTCAATCTATCGTG
This sequence comes from Zalerion maritima, assembly GCA_022664585.2. Classification (NCBI taxonomy): domain Eukaryota; kingdom Fungi; phylum Ascomycota; class Sordariomycetes; order Lulworthiales; family Lulworthiaceae; genus Zalerion; species Zalerion maritima. The sequence goes on along the minus strand of JAKWBI020000161.1, from coordinate 61,573 downwards.
ATGGCGGTCAAGGTCGCTGTCAACCGAGAGCGTTGTCGGATTGATCCAATGGGGCTAATGGATCCTATGACAAAATGTTGCCCCTCCCCCCCGATGCCACTGGTGGGGCAGGAAATATGCATCATGGCGGACTAGAGGGGCTGCAAAGGAGAGCCGTGGTTGGCTGACGTGTTACCGACCTTGCTGGCCCACAGGCGGGTTTTGGCGGGCTCCGGCAGCAGAAAGGTATCTCTTGGCAGACATTGCTACTGTAGCTGCTACAAGTAGCACGAGGGTGCCGCCATGTCAATGATTATCAGCTGCATCATGCGCGAGACGCGAGTTCACTTTGACAGTTTGATGATATATCCCCCCTTGGAGAACCTGTCTGTTGGATTCGTGGCAAGTCAATTCTCGGGTGGACATCCAGCTCGGATGGCACTAATCATTTTGGATGAGTTTTTTGGGCATACCTGACGATATTCAAGACGATACATGTTGGGGCATACTACCGTGACAAGTGGTACTCGCTGGTCACACATAGATTCCCTGGGTCTCTTCTACATAACCCCCCCATCAGCGCTCAGGCTTTAGATATCTCGCTTTAGATCTTTTCCATTGACATTTAGCCCAGGAACCTGATGTAGGCCCTTTGGGGTTGCAGCTTTCTTCTGCATTTCTGTTTGGCCAATTCAATATATCAACTGCGCCCATGTATCTCCAACCTGACAACGCAGCGAGCTGGTTCCCTCCCAGCCGTTCTTACCTATCCCACGGACTCCCGGGCTTGCCGGTGCTGCGGGCGACTCGAAAGAGGTTGGATAAGACAAACTGCAATGCCACTGCTCACGCTTATTGGCTCGGTCTCTACTCCCAAGTATGTTGCCAACTCTCGCAGCTTGCAGGCAATATCTACATAGGCATTCGCTGGTTTCGCGGGCTGTATTCGCAATTGAAATTACCCATTCAAGTCTGTTGGCCAAAACATGCACACACCTCCGGAAGCCAACCGACGCCCTTGCCGATCAATCTTCCCTGGACAGTAGACACCAGCTTCCTTTTTGATATTTTCTTAGCTGACAACGATGTTTTATTCGGCAAATAGCGAGAGATGCCGTTCGACGCGCCGCGGGCAAAGCTAACATGAAGTAGACGGTCCGTAACCGGTTGGAGGTTTGAACGACGGAGTATAATCGCGTGTCTAGAGCTCGGCCGACAAACCAATATCTAACAACACCCGACGGTAATAATCATTGGGCTTCCTCAAAATCCGGTCTCAAAAGCCTCCCCTGATGAGCCTAAAAGGAACCCGACGTTGCCAGTGTCGCCATCCACTGGTCAGTTGGCAGACCTGTGTTTATCATGCGCCATGCCGTCCTGAGTTACCATGCGGGCGGGCTGGCAGGTTCATTCCGCCGCTTTATCTCTCGCCGATCCTAGGTTTTGGCAGGATAATGCTGGTAGGCATGACAGGTGCAAAAGCGCAGCATTGATACCTCTTCGTTTCACGCGGCGGGGACACATGAGAACAAAACGTAGCCGGGAGGGAGCAATGCGCATTGGTACCATCTCCGTCTCTCAACCCACATGTAACTACTCGGCTTGCTTGATGAAGTGGCGGTCAGCTTCAGGAGACGAGACGGCGTACAGTGACTGACAAAGCATGGGAAATATCTCATCAACATGAACTAACTAGGCGTAGGTTGGGGTTGATGCGCTTTAGCCTTCGATGCATGCTACTACATAGTACTAGTACTACTGCGAGCGGGGTGAGGTTTTAGCTACTATAGCCTGGAAGAACAAGTCCCGAGCTCAGACCCGCTTTTCCTCCAGCACTTCAAGGCCCACACTGCCTACCCGATTCATGCCGTGCACGGTCCGGATGCACACACAAAGACGTGACAGCAATGTCATCAATGTCCCATGAGGATGTCTTGGCAGACAACACAGACACATCCCAACGATCTGACACCTGCTATGATCTCTAAGATGTTTTATCTTATTTAGGACTCTGCGACCCGAGGAAAAGAAAAGACCGGAGGGAAAGGGCGCGGAGCCGGCAGAAGAAGCAAGCCTCGTCGCGGTGCCGGACCAGGTTTCGTACTGCATCACATGGGATTCCGCTCAGTGGCGTTGACGTCGCCAAGGTGAAATTTCAAAGTAATCCCCGATGGAGAGACAAGTAGGGAGAGACAACATCTCGTGACCCCCTTTACCTACCAAAATAAATATAACCCTGAGTCTAGTGTGTCGTTAGCAGTCGGCGCGATCTCAAACAAAAGGACACGCCAAGCCGACCCGGAGAGTGGGAGGATTGTTCATCATAAGATACCAATGCAGAAGGAACTAGCTAGTCAGCTCCCTTCTATCATCATTGTTGATATCGAAATGGAGCGGCAAAGTCTACATTTCATGGTGCTGCGGTATGAAAAATGGCGTCATTTGTCCATCTCATTCTAGCAAGACAATAAACGACGGCATCAAATGGATTGCGAATGCCGAAGGTGATACAGAACAACGAAGAGAGAGCCGACTTAGGACCGTTTCGCTTTGCGCTTGTGCCACCAAAATGAATTACAATGATAGGATCACCCATTTTATTAGTACTCCGTAAGCAACGGGGAATTTGGCAGCAGAAAGTCGTCGTAGAGCAAATACAGAAATGCCCTGTTGTCTCGGCCAAATCGAGCGAGGAATCCACGGGCTACTGTTGCTGAGGCGAGTGGGGCCCGGCATGTCTAGGATGTGTGAGACCTCAGAGATGACGGCGCTTCTAGATGCATACCGACAGCATATTTCTTGCGCAGGAGCACGAACAGGTGGGCGATGGAGAATCGTGATGTTGTCGCTAAGGGAGAGGACAAAAAAAGAAACGAAGACGGAAATAACATCTGTAAAGTAAAACAGATTGAGGTGCGAAAGAATGGGGCTTGTCACGTCTCCTATTGATGAGGTTTGAGATTCTCGAGACGCTGAGATCATAAGGTGTAGTATATAGGTGTTGATATACCATCGACACTGAGCCTTGCGAGTCTGTTCCTCTGCCGTCTGCGGCCCACCTACCTACCTGAAATCAGAGAGGGGGGGAAGGAAGCGGATGAATCGTAGAAAAAAACACGGTCTTCACACCACTCGCTGCTTTCGCTGGTATCAGATGTATTAAGTCCCACGCGGATGCAGACCACCAGGACTATCTGCTGTTGCGCGCGAGAGAGCCGCCGAATATTTTCTTCTTTCTTGTGCCCATGTTCCCTGACGAACTGGAGAGATCATTATTGTGGACTTACAAGGGACATGGTACGTTGCAAGCGTTGTAGCACTGTACATTGCTTCCTCTCGAACGCCCGTACATACAAAAGAATGATCTATGTGAACTGCTGTCGAAACTTGAAGGCGTCGATCCAATTCTCCGGGAAGCGCACAGTCGCAGAAAGAAGGAAAGCCGTCCACAAGAATCCAAGATGCGCTGCGCATGATACAGGGAAACCCCAGCTTTGGGCTTGGCGCCAAACGGCTCTGCTTGGAGAGGACTTTCTCAGCATTCTCATTGGACGCCGCTGGGGAGTTTTGAATCTTACTGGGGAAGAGACCCTCGACGACACAGGCTGAGAATAAAGTTCCGTTGGATGTCGTGCGACGATGCAAGAAATTGAGGCTATGCGACAGGCCCATAGGGCGGCCAGGCGTAGGTTTGGAATTTGGGAGCCTTTTTCCTTTTTCCTTTTTTTCACTTTTTTTTTTTTTTTTTTTGGTTGGTCTGAGACCCCTTGGAAAACATTGTGGAATGACTGGACTCGGAATCTTGGTTCAGCGACAGCAAGGCGGTAAACGCGGAAAATGTCCTGCTCCACGTAGGATGCGTTTCGACAGATGACCCCGACAAGATGCCTGCAAGATTCTCGGCGTGAAATCGGGCATCATGTCCGGATGGCTCAATCAACACCACCGAGACAATTTGCTATTTTGCAGAAATGACGTTCCATCTCGGGCCCATGACAGCTGGCCACTGAGGTTTGAGAACCGCACTACCGTCGCCCATGACGGCTGGAACACAGATGAACACCATATGAGTTATGTCACTCTCGTCGAGTAGGATCTCGTTAGTGGCAAACCGCAGTGAGCACAAGGTCAAAAAAGGCTGTTTAGGTTGTTTGAAAGTCAGCCTGGTCGAGGGCTTCTCGAAATTCCAAGATTTGTTTTTTTCCAGCCAGTCGGATGGGACGGAAACCCCTTTTTGGGATTATTGGGAAATGTGAATATTTGGAATATGAACAAATCTCATCATCGATGATACGAATGGCACGGCGGCTTGGTTGCTGTTGACAGACAGCAATCTTGAGGAAAATACTTTGATGCTGCGTGCCACACTTCAGAACCAACCACCGCCACCGAGAGTCACATCTTCAAACTTGACAGCTCTGAGAGCTAACCTCTTTCCGCGATGCTACCCGACCCACCCGGCCACTCTCCGTGAGACGTGTGATGCCGAAAGTTTGAAGGCAGCTAAAGCACAAATCAACAATTCCCTGCCGCCATCTTGATATGCCGCGTTGGGGTTATTCACAATAGCACGGCAACACGACAAGAGATCTATCCCCGTAGAGGCTAAAGCGAACGCTGCCAAGCTATAATCGTTAGCACGAAACTGAATACGGTGGGAACGGGCTCTCAATGAAAGCATCGTGGCGTCGCTGGAAGAGGAATGCGAACTGTGACCTGGAAAGCCACATCCATGTAACTGATAAGGGCCGGGTCGGAAGCTCTCATCAACCACAGCCTTTCACAGCTTCTGAGAAAAGCCTAGCCTTTGGTCAGGACTAAATAATTGAAAAACCCTCTGCTGGTGATCATCTCTTACTGGATGTTTGCTGTCAATCTACGGATGCGCTCCAGAGCACCTCATCTCTGCCCCCTTGGCGATGGGTGGAGCCCTTTTTATTTTTATTTTTATTTTCATTTTTTAGAGCTTGAGCCTGGGTCAGGGAGGGATTGAAGGGAGCCGACCTTCATGTATACCTACAGTACTATAATAAATGCTTATGCGGGAGAAATAAATATAACGGCTGTTTGGTGGAATTGCACAGCACGGCTGCAGAAACGATGGTGATGACGGGAAGGTCAGAATCTCTTGGCGGTCAATTACAAAAGGAGGGCAACGTCCAGTGTCTTATGCATACCGCGTGCAGCGGATCTATTGCCTTCTTCACAACACAAGACGGACCGCTTTCTTTTCTCTCTCCTTTTTTTCGCTCCTCGTTGCAACCCCTTCCCTATCTTGTCCCATATTTCTCTCCGTACCTTGGCTTTTTCTAGGGTCCAGCCCTGGAAAGTGTCTGCACTTTGCTGAAAGTTGTGTATAAGCTCTGTGCCGCCAACTAGCTGCACAAGTCTCCAAGGGTGGTAATAGCTTGCAGGACGGTGGACACCCACAACCGCACAGCTTTATTGCCATTCCAAGTGCCCCGTGTCGCTGCGTGCTATTGCTGTCGTCAGGTGGCATTGGGACGTACTCGGTACCATCGTATATAGAATAGATACGGGAGATTGCTGTGGACTACTATAGAGATACTCTGGGAAGGGCTTCTCACGGTCTTCTGCCCACTGCAAGCCCACACGAGCAGGTGCATCTGCGGCATCAATCACAACCGCAACCCACCCTTGTGCACGCTTTCCGTTTTTGGCAACGCTAGCAACGTACCTGCCAAGAACAAGGGGGTCTTGCCAACCACTCACGACGACACGCCCGTGCCACCTGCAGCCAGAGCTACTTTCGACGCTGGCCGTCCTCCACACTTTCGAGACATTATCTGCTTCAAGACTCGAACTCCTGAACTTGGCCCTTCTTTTCTTTCTCTTTACGCACCTGCTCATCAGCAATACCTTTTTTCTTTCCCTCCCCATTCCAACTGCCCTTGTCATACCACACCCGTCTCCGCCAATCCACGCCCTTGTCTAACAAGGAATCCCTGAGAACAAGGCTATCTCGTGCTCCGCCCCGGAGTTACAAAACATCAGTCCTCTTACATCCCAGCGCCTAAAGTAGCCTGTTCAACGAATTGCTTTACATACATAGCAACGCATCTCTCTCCAGTCGCATCTCACGGAGACTTTACAAACGACGCTGCTCCCGATCCTATTCCAGGTTTTGCTCCTCCACTACTGCTCACGGAGACGAAAAGCAAAATAAATCCGAAAAGCGGAAAGATAATAACAAGGCAAAGAAGTTAAAAGAGCAGAGGGAAACACGAAACAAGCAACTTCCCCTGCCAGTACGGCTAGCTGGTATCCTCTTTCTCCTCTTACACATCCAACCCAGCGATCTCATCGAGTGCATCTCATTCTCACCATTCGACATCCTCATCATTAACCATTAGAACGAACTACATTGGCTACGCCGAACACCAGCCACTCCCTGTTTTAAAAATTGATTTCGTCCCGGGCATTGAAATGAGATAGGGTGAGGGTTGGACAGTGGGAATCAGCAGGAATCACTCAACACCACTATGGCGGCTCCTCCTCGGATGTCGAGCTTCTTGCCGACAATCAAGTGTTCATCATGTGCAGCAGATGTCGAGATCTCAATGATGGGAGAGCATATTTGCGGAGCAGGAGCACCACCAGTCCCATCAATACCAGAACGTATGACAATGCCTTCATGAAGTCCAACTCTTTTGCGGCATCCTGACTAACACGAATTACAGCAATGCCCTCATTAGATGAATTCAACGAGCGCAACATTCCGTATGGAAAGCCGCAATCACTTCCACAAGCAGACAAATATAGCCGTGTGCCGCCAAAGGTGGATACATCCGCAGCTAGTATGTGATCTCTTTTTGTTCAGTTGACCATGTCATTCATACTGAACAATGCTAACTTCACCTAGACCGGGGATTCATGCGCCCGGGCCAATTGACGCCAAATAGCATATCAAGCGACTCCCGGAGCGTATCCCCTAGGACACCTGGTGGTCGGTCTGGAAGCAGGGGTGATGACTATTTTTCACCCAGCATAGCAAGTGAATATGGCCAATCGCCAATGCCGCAGAGCGGAAGGGCGGGAGGGTATGGTGGCCTCGGACCTGGACCTTCCTATGTGGATGATATAGACCAATATTCAGAATCACCAAAGCAGTCGACGTTTGCTAATAGGATGAATGGCATTGCACCGGGTCCTTTCGAGTCGCGGAGCAGATCTGGGGCGGAATGGAATGCATTTCCTCCACGTAACAACTCGACTGAGGACAGAAACGGATTGACTGCTATGGACCGGCCAGGAACTGCTACGTCACAAGCCAGCAATGGAAGCTCCTCAGTTGCACCGCCGCGAGTACCAAGGAAAAATGGATATGAAGGGTTTGGTCCACCGCAGGGCCGGCAACCCGAGCAACTGCAGGAAGACTTCGAACCTCATTTTGGTCGCGCAGGAACATTCCCCAAGAAGATCGTCTCCCAAGACACCCTGGTTAGGACGCCATCCGCACCTGGTCCCCGAATGGACGTGAGAAGGAAACCTAGTATGGGACCAGAGACAAGCCGGAGACCGCCACCACGAACTTCCGTCACAAAGTCGAACGGCGTCCCCAGCATCAACCTAGCAAACGAGTTCGGCATCAGTAACCCCTATCACAACCAAGGACACTCGATCAGTGGCATGAGCATGTACAGTGCATCTTCGGCTGGCCGGCCGAGCAACATGTCGAGCGCTAGCAACGCGACATCCCCTTCAAGTGTGGACTCTTTCCAACAGCTACCGCCGCCTCCACCACTGGCAAAGCCAGGCGCTGACTTGTTTGACTCGCTTATGAATGATCTACAGAGCAGCATGGATGAAATTCAGCCGAAAGGAGGGGCGGCGAAGGACTCAGCAGGGAACGATCCATACCGCAGGCGGAAAGACGAAGGCTATGGGCGCATGGATAAGGATGGGTACGGTCGCCAGAATGAGTACTCCTCTAAAAACGATTATAGCATGGACCGATCTCGTTCTCGTGACGACTATGGCCGTACTCCATTCAAGGGTAACAATTATGGTCGCCGCGAATCTCCTCTTCCATCGCCAACCGCTTTCGACCCTGCCGTACAGGGCGGGGGAGATGGGCGCCGTTCCCGCGCCTCCCCTCTTCCCTCACCAACCCTCCAACCTAGCCCTCACAAAGCAGATCCTCGGTCCCGGAACCAAGCACCCGCGAGGGATACCTCGGACCGACGTGGCAGAGGCCGTGACATGTATGCCGAAGAGCGAGGCCGAGACCGATATGTGCCTGAGCCTCGTGGCCGATATGAAGATGAGTATCGGTCCAAACCCGCGTTGAGCCAGCCAGCACCATCTGTACGAGCTCCATCCCGTCGCAGTCCCAACGCCAGCCGAGGCACATGCCGTGCTTGTGGTAAGGAGATAAAGGGGAAGAGCATATCATCTGCCGATGGACGCCTTTCGGGTAAGTATCACAAGGCGTGCTTTGTGTGTACTACCTGTAGGGAGCCTTTTTCGGGAACAACATTCTACGTACACTCGGACAAGCCTTACTGCGAACGACACTACCATCGGGTCAACGGTAGCTTGTGTGGAACTTGTAAGAGGGGGATTGAAGGAGAGTACCTCGCCGATGAGGACGGAACAAAATACCACCCAGACTGCTTCCGCTGTGCAGACTGCGGTGAGCAGCTGCGAGATGGGTACTTCGACGTTGATGGCGTTCCGTACTGCGAAAAGGATGCCTGGGCAAGGGTGGCGCCTCCACCTCAGCCGCCGCAAAAGTACATGCCTTCTCAGCAGTCGAGGCACCAGAGGCAGAGGTCTGCCGGACTGGGTGGCCTCGGTGCTGGACCCAAGGCTGGCAGGGCAGGGATGGGATTGCCCCCTCAGCCAGGCGTGAACAGGAACATGGGCATGGGCATGGGTGCTAGAGACTTCCTGACCCCACCCAGACCTCCCAGGCTCAACAAGCGTATGACCAGGTTGGGAATGATGTAGAAGGGAGACACGGTCATGGCAACCAGGCGAGGCGAATGATTCGATTCTAACCGGGAAACGTATTTCAAGTACCGGATGTCTGGGACACGAAATTCAATTTTACTACTTACCATCATTATAATTATCATCCGAGGGATGATAGGGAAATATATTGAAGGGAAGTCGGCAACCTCAGTGTTGCACGCACGAGCAATGGCGTTGTATATTTTCTTGCTCACGTCTTTTCTCTCTCCCTAGATATGTCCACAAGATGGATACTCTGGTCGGTTTGGTTTGAATCCATATACCTACTATGTACCTACGGTCCTATGGCCTCTTTTTTTTTCCCTTTTTTTTCCTCTACTCCCTCATACTATTTTCAGCGTAAGATACCCCATATTCTCTCCTTTCCTGCAGACGGTTCCATATCCTGGGGCGTCGTGAAGCATTGTACATACATATATAACATTCAGGCGATGAATCCTTTTTTCTATGAAGCGTGCAATCCGTACCCGGAACTGTATATTCCAACAACAACGTTATGCCCAAGTCATTTGACCACATGTGTACAACTTATAGCTTCAATGCCTAGAATCCAACTTTCCCTCCAGCATATTAGATTTTGGGCCCCGGGCTTCACATTGGCCATTATACTGCGTGCTAAGGGAAAAAACTGCCAATGCTATCGCCATGTGAAGGCGTTTGTACTGGATATTTGGGTGATCGTCACAATGCAGCGCGCTAAAGAACAGCCTTCCTAAGCCCGCACTGGCCTCGAAAGGCATTCAACGATGGTTTTTAGAGTTTTGCGGCGAATTTACCATCGACTTCCTTGTTGGCCTTCTCCCGAAGGTGCCTGCGTAGGATCTTTCCGGACTAATACGTAGATTCGTTAGCGCTTTCCTTGTCCACGAGGGTGCTCCTCATCTAGGGCAAGTACTACTAGCAGAAAGTCATTCGGCCATGCGACCAGTCGGCTGCGCCGCACTTACCGGATTCTTTGGAATGGCATCGATAAAGTCCACTCCTCCTCTCAGCCATTTGAACCTCGCCGTCTTTGCAGCCATCCATTCGGATATTTCCTTTGCCACCCTTTCTTTTTCGTCACCACTTTCAGGCTGCTTTGCGGGCACAACATACGCCCTGGGTACCTCTTCTCCACCTATGGTGACGCCGACGACGGCTACGTCAATCACGTCGGGCCTCTCGAGGAGCAAGGCCTCCAACTCGGCTGGAGCCACCTGGTTGCCCTTAACCTTGATGAGCTCCTTAATGCGATCGACGATGTGAAAGAGAGCACCTGGGCCATACTCGCCCTCGACGTACGCGACATCCCCAGTACGGAACCATCTCGTACCATCATTGTCCACCAAAATAGACTCCTTGGTGGCCTTCTCATTCCTCCAGTATCCCCTCATGAGAGTCGGCCCCGTCACCCACAGTTCACCCGGCTTGTTGGGCTCGGTTATATCCTTGAATGTGGTGGGATCATCGGAAGAAGTATCAACCAGCTTGCCGGAACAGTTGGGGAGGAGTTCGCCCACAGCCGCCGTGGTGCCGACCGGATGGCTAGGATCCCACGCCATACAGGAGCAAGTCACCTCCGTCATGCCCCATCCCTGCCGGACAGCCAGAGGCTGGCCGTCCTTCTTCTTGCTCCTGCCTCCTGTGTGATGGACAGTATTCCAGAGCCTCTCTACCTCCTGCGCCACCTCGCGCCCGAGCGGCGCTGCCCCGGATCCTAGAGTCTCGACACTCGACAGATCGTATCTCTTTGCTAGCGGGTGTTTGGCTAGCGCGACCACAATTGGAGGGACGCATGTCAGGACGGTAATCTTGTACTCCTGCACGTGCTTCAACATGGCCTCAAAGTCAAAGGCTTTCATCACGTACGTCGGTATACCCATCTTTGCGAAGTTGGCGACAAAGTAGGTCTGGGCGTACGCGTGGTACATGGGAAGGAAGCAGAGACCTCTCGCGCGCTTCTGGAGGTACTCCTCCCAGTCGTTCTGCATAGAGGCCAGATGCACGACTCCAACACCGTTGGCAACGTACGATCGATGCGAAATCTCGACTCCCTTGGGAACCCCCGTTGTCCCGGAGCTGTAGTTGAGACAGCATGTTGTAGTTCCAGAATCGGATGGTTCGACCCACGAGAAAGATATTCCGTCGTTCTTGTCGGCGATAAGGTCGGTCCAGTGGCGCACGCCCTCGCCGTACTTCTTTTTACGGCTTTCCGCAAGTTCTCTCTCGAAAGCCTCGTCGGTGAACACCAGCACTCGATTCTTGGGTAGTCCCACAAGTTCAGCTGCCTCGAGGGCCGTTTGGAGGGACTTTTCCGCCGTCAACATAAACTTTGCACCCGAATCTTTGAGCTGGTGGGCAAGCTCCCGAGCAACAAAGCTGGGATTTGCACCAGTGAAGACGCCGCCAGCCATGATAACACCGATAAATACGGAAGGGAAGAAGATATTGTTTCCCGAGAACAGTAGCACCCGGTCGCCACTTTGCAGCCCGGCCCTTTGGAGACCAACAGCGAACCGTTTCGCAAAAAGGCGGTAGTCAGAATGGGTCAAAAACCGTGAAGGATCGTCGGCATCAACGAATGTTTTCCTCGGAGGCAGCAGCCCAGAGTCGCTCCCAAAAATCCATTTCTGGAGCGAGCAGTTTGGGACCTCAGCCGTCCAGCGAGATGATATCGGCATACTGATGTTCCCGCTTGGCTGCTCGAAGATAACCGGCGTGCGCGGGTATAGAGTCGAAGGCGTAAATGGGGCGTTTATGGGCGGAATATCGCTGTATGGCGGAGGACGTGCCGGCGATATCTCGAGCTGGGTTGCTGCTACGAGATGGGGCGGAATGGGGCCACTGCCGGCGTTGGTGTTACTTTGCGGCGAGGAATATATACATGGGAGCGAAAAGGGGAGCAGGGTTGAAAATGAAGACGTCGATGATTGTCCGTCGGCCGGGGACGATGGAACTTGGTGCTCCATTGTTGGCCAGTTCCCACCGCCAAAAGCTGTAGGCCTGGTGATGGTCGGCTAGTGGTTAAATTGTTACCCCTGCACCTTCCACAACTAACGCCGTCCTCCCCGCACAGAGGTCCTCGGCAAAAAGAGATCTTTTGTGGAGTTGGGTTGACGAGAAGTCTGGAGGTGCGTCTCTAACGATGAGTTCCTTGCCCAATATGGCTAGTCGCCGCGTTCTCGTCGACGTTTATTGGGCCGTTCGCTGCGCAGATATGCGGGAGCTTCCAAGCTTTGAGGTATCGGGGTGTAATGTGTGGTTGGGATCGTGCCCCCACGGGATTTCTGGGTCCAAATGCGGGGGAAGGAGCTTATTATGAAGGCCAAGCTTCTACACCAGGAGAAGTGCCGAGGCTCCCCTCAACGACGTCCACATCTCGATATCGCTACACCAACATATCCCAGGCGAGTAGCCGGGGCCACCCAAACAGCCAGGCTCCGGCCGGCCATACATGCCAAATGCCGGGTGGGATTTACTGGCGACATGACACAAGAACACGCAAACCGATGACCAACAATCCAAGCGCCATTCATCCCTCGGCTGTATCTTGTCACGCCGTCAGATTGAACGTCTCGCTTCTCTGAGGAAGCCCTGGCGAGCACGTCAGTCAATCAGTGTCGTGACACAAGGCGATCGAAGACACACAAGGTCACGGGGTTTTGCTTTTCCAATCGCTGTCGAAGTGTGGACGGCAGTTTGCGCATACCACCCAGCTCGTATCAATCCCGACCGGCCCTGGAGTTTTATCGTGCATATGGTATGGTACAGGCGGTCTTCATAAGCCGACGTGGACTGGAGACTTGCTTAGAAACCCGAACCCTGTCCTCTCACCTGAGTTGCGGGATACACGGCAGTGTCTCATCTCTGTTCCCCATGGTGCCAGCGCGATCGTGGCACGCAGCACAACATTCAAAGATATCCTCGGAAGCCCGCTCAGCGAGTATTTTCTCTCCGATCTTCTGCAGCCTGTATGTTGCCAGCATGGAATCTGGGTCATATGGAGGACTCCATAGAGGTCAAGCGGTAACCCGACGGCGTGTTCCGACCCCTCCTAGGCCTGAAGTACCGAGCAGTGATTGCTGGGCCAAAGCAGTGCACAATCACCCCCTTGTATGCTTCGGCTCCAATCTTACAGGCGAGGAGGTGACGCTTGTGGTCGTCGAGGACGTTCGAAAGAGGAATTAGTCTCGGCCTGCAACGGCCCGCCTTTAAATCTCCGGCCCCACGACACTCAGACGAGAGGGCGGCCAAAAATACATAAGTCATCGCACGCCACAACCAGCAGCCTGGTACTGGCCACGACTCAGCAAAACCCGCGCGCTCGTGAAAATAAATTATGTGCTATCGCATTCTCGCCTCATTTTGCGGCATGGTGGAACATGGCTCGCCAAAGGCAATGAAGCGTGTTGCTGTCGGCATGCGACGTGGTTGACGCCACAAGGAGAGGGATTCCATGGCCTTGGGGCAGAGTGGAAACATGATTCGCCGCTACGGTATGGGTTCAAGAACGGGCATTCCATGCCATGAATCTCTTTGCCTAATTCGAATCGCGGAGGGTGCCACACCCGTCCAACATTGTTACAGTGCACGGCCGTTCTCGCCTAGCTCCGACATTGGTAAGTCGTTACCTCAACTTGACGCCCAGAGTTCCGCTGCCTTTTGGACTGGGTAGCAGAAACGCATCTCCTGTTGCAAGAAAAATCTCAGACTCTGGGTACACATCAACTACTATAGGGTGGACTGTATGCCTTTCCTGGCGGGGTTGACTTATCGTCGGAGCCGATCGAGACCAAAAACCGGACCATCAATGAGTCTCGAAGGGCATCCACAAAGAACAGCGCCTCATGAGCTTTGGGCTTAGCCGACCGGCGTCGTTCTATCTAGTGAAGACGCATGTCTCGTAGAATGCCGGGCTGAAGCCTGCAGTAGCCGTAGGCCAGCTGAAATATTGACCGTTGCTAAACGTAGGTGTCGATGAGTACAGCATATATTGAAGGGCCAAGGATGCCATATTTATACAACTCAACACAATATTCTCCAAGGCCAAGGTCAGCCATCATGTCCAAGTTCCATGCCTTCAAACTGGGGAAGAATGTTCTTTTCATTTTCATTTTATCTTGATAGTCTGACACCCCACCGCTATGACGTTTTGGCAGCACAGAAGGGAACAAAATGAAGCGAGTGTCTGTCCGCCTAGGGGGCCAGTGGGGAAAATCATTGTGTATACAAGCGAGAGACAGTTTGGGTTTGTGGAACTTGGGGGTGTGCGGGTGTGGTGATGTCGATTCTCGCTCACTCGCTCGGATGGAGGGAAGGGAATGAAGAAATTAGGAATGAGATGTGGAAAGATGATGGGGGTGCTGGCCGGGTCCATATATCAGCGTGGGTCCTACCGCTGTTACTGAAGGGCTTTGAACATCGGTCTCTGGCAGTGGGTTGCCGATGGGGGACATGATATAGGAGAGGGAAGGGTAAGATGTGATGGGCGTGTGGGTGGTGTTTGACGATAGATGGATAACATTGATCCACGATGCCGACAAGCCACATCCCATGTCATTTTAATTCTCACTTGCCATCTAGCTTCGTTGGGGTATGTTAAGCGAGGCGCAAACTGACTCACGGGCTGTTCAGAACGGCCCTAATACGTAGGGAAGATGAGATAGGTACACTCAAGGCACCACCGTGGCATATGGTGCGTTGTACCAAGCTCCAGCTTTGGGCAGGCAAAATATGTCTCCCAAGTTTTGCATTTGAAGCTGAAATCAGCGATAAGTAGCTTGCCGTCTCTGACGTGTCAGGAGTGGTGGACGTAGAATTGAGCCGGGCGGGACGGAGCACGTAACGAGGCACCTAGTACTCGCTCGGCTCGGAGGCACCGAGTATATGGTATGGTATTTTAAAGGCGAGGAATGCCGGTGGGGAGCAAGCCCCTAAATGCAAGTGAATACTCGCATCCCGGCGGGGGGGGAAGGGTCTCCGGGCAGGCGACGATAAGGAAGTCTTGATGGGACTCCTTGTTTGAACGAAGCCAGAAGAGTAAAGGGGATTCGGGAAGCGTGGAGTAGTACCTAGTACCTAGTACTAAGTAGTAATTCTGCCGAGCCCAGGCAGGTGGAGATGCCTCGGGAAGGTTTACTTTGGACATACTTTTTTTTTTTTTTTTTTTTTTTTGGGGGGGTTGGAAATGGGGACTAACTCTAGGATTCCCTTTTGCGTACTTTTGATACACACACACATATATATATATATATATATATATATAAATTCAAAGCACGGGGTATTAAAGCTTTTTTTTTTTCTTTTGTCAAGCGGAGCACTTTTCTTTGTGTACCAAAGTTTTTCATCCTCTCCATCCCAGGCGCGGGGGGGGGGGGATAATAACCAGGCGTGTGTGTGTGTGTGTGTGTGGAAAAGTGCGCGCTCTCTCTCTCTCTCTACCCATTCTGCGAACGGATTGGTTATTACCGGCAATGGTATCACGGCGTAGGGGTTAACACACTAGCTTCCCTATTCACCCTAGTAACCCGATTTTTTTCTTCCAAATTTCTTCTCAACATTAGTTGTGCACGGCGTTTTCCGAGCCGGACCACGTGCCCTTGCGGCATCTGACTTTGGCAGCCGGGGGAGCGATATGGGCGATTAGCAGTACTGCAGCCGGCCATGGCAGGTTCTTGTGCATGTACTATGTAGATACCTGTTGTGGTCGTGGTGGTGTTCGGTACGCGACGCGGTGATGCCAGTGGGGGGTGTTGCTTACCCCTAGCCGGGAGAATGGGTTGTTTTCTTATAGGATCCGGCCTCTAAGCTAGTTACTAAGAAGCTATATTCCGGAGTCCATGTCGGTGATGCTGCTAGTGGCACGCCCGGTGGTGGTGACTCGGAAGCCTCCGGGGGGGGGGGGGGGGGGGTATCACACTGGTGATCCCGTGAATCCTTCAAATACTAGCGTACTAGTTACTAGGCAGAGCCTCAGACTACTAGCCACGCACCACCGGGACTTGGTCGATTAAGCATTTGCTCACTCCTCCTGGCTTTAAGAGAGTTTGACTGTGTTTCAACGAAGAGAAGCCATTAGTCACTAGGTAGACAGAGATACATCGTTAACGAAGTTGTAGTTATAGGAATGTTTTGCATAGCAATTGCAGCTAAGGTTATCCATTAATCTTTCCGGAGTATTTGAATCGCTCGTCCAGGTCCATTGTATTTAAGAGACGAAAAGCAATGAGGTATGAACCTTCATGTACTGATAGGTGGTCTCTTAGTTAGCACAGCATCATATATCCAAACAGTATTTTCTCACCCCACTGCTCCTTCCGAAGTGTAGTGTTACTGAGTTCCATACTTCAGTGCTGTGACTAGGCTCTATGATTTGAGTACCAAGAAGCAGCGGCAATTTCTGCATGGGTAGATTTTCATCCTTCCTAGCCTGCTAGGTCACTAGCGCCGTCGGCCCTGGAGCCAGTGGCAGCTGCTAACAATTAGGAGCGAAGATACAGCAGTGTCATTAGATCGCCGGACAGTCACAAGATACAACACTCCTCTCCTATAATGATTCAGCACGTGTTAGAAGAACGAACAAAAACTGTAACGGCGGAGAGACGTTTGTTCAACATCCGTCAGGCCTCTCCGTAACGAAATACAGTGGTGTGAGAATGACGACCAAAATCGCAACCAATGGGCTAGCAAGCTAGCCAATTCACGAGCTAACCGAGACTCTTTTCTAGCATAGCATACCGAACTGGGCCCCTCATCTATCTCTCACCGGCTGCAAGGAAACCTTGACACTTTCCCTGTCTTCTTGGCTTACCAGCCGACCAAACAACCAATCCGGCCTTGGCTATGACAGTTGAAGGAAGGCAAAGCTTGTGGTGGGGTGGAGTATCAAAGCATATCCGAACTATAGGCACGCAGTTGGGTAGGGTCCTTCTACCCCCCCCCACCTCGAGAGCTAGTCCTACAGTGGCTAGTATTATATCACAAGGGGGCGAATGTAGGATCTTCCCCATACCGTACCTTAGAAGCCTTTCTTTCGGTAGACCATGTAGACGGGGTAGATTCCAATGTGGCAATATTCTTCACAAACACAAGCTGTGGCGTTTGGTCAAGGTAGCATATACAAGAGGGGTCATACATGGCCGGGTGGCAATATATATCCCACTTTACTCCTCACGGGGACCGGCTCAACCGGGGATATCCGTGTATGGTAGGCCAATAAAAAGAGATTTGGATGAAGGACATGCCTTGATACCCTGATGCCAATACAAGCATGCCTGGTTCGCCGACGGGGTATAAGGTGTGGAGACGTCCCCGCGGGTGTCGAAAGGCGAAGCGGAGGCGAATTCAGGACTTCAGGATGGATCCTATTCGACGATATCAAGTCCTAGCTGGCGGAGTACTCATGCAGGGCACGGGCTGATATCGAGGCGAGGGTGTATATGTATAGGAAGATCCAGGATAGGACGTATACCATTGGCCAGCAGGACTTGACGATGGCTACAAGACTTGGTCGAGGGAAGGGCAAACAGGTGAGCGGGGCTGAAGCCTAAGTAGTCAAGTAGTGTATCTCATGCCAAGGATATAGGCCGGCCGGTGGCGAGCACATCCTACCCTGATATCAGCAAGCGATACGTACTCTCCATTTCCTCCCATGTTGGCTGTAAACCTGTCAAACTATGAGTCGAGGGGGGGAATATCATAAGGACGTGGTAGCATCAAATGGCGGTGATGTGCTCAAGGCATGAACTGTGAGATGTAAATCCCGAATGATCATCCTGAATGGCCGGGAGTGAGTCTATGGGTTGTGTGTTCGGGGCAAGGAAGGTGGGGGATAGGAGCGAAGTATCAAGGTAGGAAGAAGGAAGTAAAGAAGAAAGTAAGATAGCTCCAATGTGTGGAGGTAAGTCGCATGACCATACAAACCCCTGGAGCTCTGCCTGCTCTCAACCCACTCGTAAGCCGGCCCCCAAAGAGGTTAGATTGAGAATGGCGGGAAAACCCAAGGGACAGTATCGACTATCAAAGAGTAAAGACACCTATTGTAGGTAGGATCCAAGTAATCCATCATGGCTTAGGCAAAGACCCTCGGAAAGCGGGTCGTCTTGACCGTGAGCACCAAGGAGACTTCTGTAGATCTAGACTCTCGGCGACTTCAAGATCCTCAGGTGATGGGCGATCATTTGCTCACGACCGATGGCATGGTAAAAGCTCGTTCCAAGTGCTGTGTAAATCTGGGTATGGACAAGGCAAGCTTCGCAAGGCGCCGAACGATGACGCATTTGGCTGTTTTCTGCCATGTATGGGGCGGGATCGGGATGTGTGAGAAGAAGTGTCGTGCCGCCTCGAGATCGCTCCTAGGATCTGTTCTTCGAGGGGGTGCATGAAAGACGATCAGAGATGACCTGCTGCTACCGGCTTGTAAAGAAGCCATCAGCTCAGCCTTGCCTAGCATGAGGCCATATTATGTCATGAAGACAGGAGTAGGTCAGAGCTTATCATGGAAGCTTGTTGCCCGTGCGAGCTTCCCCTCTTGCTGGGTACGAGACAGTGCATCGTGGGGGAGTGGTTGGAAGTACAACATCGAAGTGATAGATGAATCGGCAGGTCCCCGGGTAGAAGCAAGCTTGGATATCTGACGAAGAGAAACGATACGTGTCTCGGTTTCTCGTTGTTGTTCCCGCTTCTCGAAGCCATAGTTTCGTACTAAGGATTTGCAAGATGTGATGACGGGAACCTCAAGGAACTGCAAGGTTGGAAACAAACTGATGGCTACAATAACCACGGGATCAGAGGTCTCCCGAGAATAAGCAAGCCAAGGTGGGGTTCGTTGCATTTGTTGAGAACCCGACCGCGGTTAAGTGACCTACTCACTGCAAGGCTCAGGCTCTTGAGTGAGAGACCGACCTTGGAGATGACGACTTGGTTGACACGGAATTTCCGCGACTGGGGAGGTATCGATCATGCCTACTAACCCGATTAGTATGGGCCAAAGGGATTATCAAGACAAGACTTACCTAAACTAACTGTGGCAGCATGACTGCCCACAGACTCTCAGATACCAGAGCTAGTTGCAAGCGAGAATCAAAGCCTCTGAGAGTTTCGATTGGTCGACGCGCCCAGCATAGAGGTCCAAGTACCACTTCCATCGGGATAAAACTTACGACTTCGTTGGTAGCAAAACATCCTGACGAGGCATTGTGAAGAGGGAAGCAATGGAGCTGGTTTGGTAGAAGCTCAAAGCTCTTACAAAGACGGAAATGACATCACACTCTTTCCACTATGGCGTTATCACGAAACCAGGCACCCGCCAGCTGCCAGATGGTACTAAGCCCAGTTGGTCTCCCTGAAACACGGCTCGAAATGGGACAAAATTCCCCCTGCACGTGGCGTTGAAAACAGACCCCACCTTTTCGTTCGACAACAAAATCGGTTATTATCCCTGGGCGCACTCAGCCATAAAACAGGGCGTCAATGCCCACCAGTCGCAATTGTCATTTCGTCATCTGATAGCTGGGGCCGACAGCTGCATTCACCACGTTGCTACTCACCTGAATAGGCATGGTTCTAGATCTAGTCCGCCAGGCACTTTGTCGAACAAATCTTATCGCCACACTTGGCCCCGGTAGGAAAGCGCCCTTGTCGCAGTGTGCTGGGTGCCAGGAGGTTCCAAGAGCTAATCTTGCGGAAAATAATGTAGAAGCTTCATTATCGGCCTGGTTTCAGCTACTACGTAGCCCAAAGGCGCAAATCCCCTTTTTGAGAGGTTGCCTTGGAGAAGGCTATGACGGCCTCGTCATGACTTAGTGTAGAGAATCCGATGTGGAACCCGCTTACGACGATAAGGAGACCGACAAGACCGAAAAGCTTTTGTGCTGTGTGAGAAGAAGGTGTGGGGACTTCGGATTTCGCCACCTCCGAGCATTGCGCATAGCATGAGTTGTGAGCAGATCGCAGGAAGATCTCACACTAGACATGACCCAGTCTTGAGGGCGCCTTCAAGCGATCCGGCAAGTAAACGAAGACGGGCTTGGCATGACGAGCATGTAGCGTAGGTCACAAAGCTCGAATATGGACTTCTCGACTCGCTAACAAATCTATGATATGGATTTAGCACATAGTCAGACAATTAACGTAGGTGGCATATGGCAGTCGGCTGGGGCAAAATTATTGGTTTGGGTGACTCTTTTTTGCTGAAAAGCGGGACGGCTAGGTCAACGCTGTTATGGGGGAACAGAGCCGCATCATTAATGATCGGGCACGCTAATACGGCTGGGGAAGTCAGAAGCCGGTGCATATGGCGATTGGACAGGCAGTTGATCCCAGATGCGGCTGCACTTGGCTGGTCGCCCTCACGACCCTATCTCATCCCGGTCATCACGAGCATGGTGCTAGAGTTAATAGGAATAGGTTGGGTGTTACGACAGGGGGTTCGCTATGCCGTGTACGGAACTACCCATCCTTTCAACTTTGAAGCAGGTTTGCAGGTTTTTACTGCTGGTGCAACATGGATGATGGCATATGGAAATTTTTGGTGAGTTTGTTTGTAATGGTGGGTGTTCGCGACGTCAAGAAGCACGTACAGAGTTAAACTTATTGGAGGCAGGGGCTATTTCCCTACGGATACTGGGGACAGGGAAGTTTCGCATTTTTCGAGAGGAGCGTAGCGCTATTTATGTGCAGTAAGCATATTGGTGGTGTGATGTGCTCCGGAGATTTTCCCATCGACCGCGGGGTATCGCGATAGCCGTAAATTCCAGATCCCGATGGGGTCAAGGTGAACAGGTAGAAATTGCAAGACGATTCCGTTAAAGCAATCTTGCTTCTGGTAGTGGGACGTACGCCGACCTTGTCGTCGATTTCTGCAATGTCGTACGTTGACTCTGCAGTCCGGCATGGTCAATGTCCTGAGTAGGGCCATTTTCCCTTGGTCAATTCTGGTGTTGACAGGGGTGGGCAAGGCATGTCTGGGTTTCAATCACCCAAAACCGACACACCCCTTCCAGAAATTGAGAATGCATAAACTTGGGGAGCGCAATGGACGTTCGCGATGGTTCTCCTGGCTCGAGATATGGAGCCATTCTGGTTGGGATCGACGCGAAGAGGGTGTTTGGGTATCTTAAAGTCTCAAGAGTCTTGAGGTGCGAGGAGAGAATATTTTTGAGGTAGCCAAAACGAACAATTTCTGCCATTGATTAACAGGGTGTCCTTGCCAAGGGAGGGAGCTTCGAAAAGGCAATAGGGGGTGGATCGTGCTTCCTGCAGCAATGAATCCCACCCCACTCACACCTATGACCTGACACGAATGCCCAGAAAGAAAAGAAGGCAAGAACGCCGCCTTCCGCCGTCTACCTTCCTATCCAAGCATGAAAGATTTCCCCATAGGTTTCAGGCTTCATATCGAATTTGAAAGTTTTTTCTTTATCATTCCTCGGACGACTGAGCTAGCAGCATGCGAACAGGACCGCATTCTGTAGGAGATACATATCCAGTACGAAGTGTCAGAGTAGGCCATGATAGGCCTGATGTTTCCGTGTTTTCAGGGGCCTATCGCGACTAGGACTCGTTCTATCCACCCTTCCATGGCTGGCGTCTGATGCCGGTTCTCAGTGCTGATACCTGGCACCTGGGAGGTTTGTCGTGTTTGCTTACGTCGAGATGCAATCAGTTTTTCGCTGCATCAGGTGAAATACGATAAATGTCGTAAAAGTCAGTATGAGAAGAAGGGGCGCGTTTAATTTCGCCGAGAACCGTCGACCTAACTAACAGAGTGGCTCAAAATCTTGTTTTTACATGGAATGTCGCGGCCGTGGGCTTGTATCGTTTGCGTAAGACGTATGCACGCTTCTCAATACCAGAAAGGAAAGTCATCGTCCACAGCAATTATATTTTCGAGCTGCTTTTACACATCCTTTACAGCACCGCAGTGTGAGGGACGGATAGTAGCACAACGGTAGGGCAAACGATCCATCCCGTCATTCAGATTCACGTGACTATAGGTAGCAGGTCACACCCTTGCAGACTGCTTTGATGAACTAGTGGTGGCACTTTTGAATTGTATTCAGTTTCTTTCAAGGGGAACATGCTTGGAGACAAGACCCTTGATCAGGTTGACCTGGTCTGTTGGTCCTAGTCTCTTGGAGGTGGCTCCTATCTGCATATTTCTGCTCCGCAAACGTAAAAGGTCGCAGTCCAAATTCAACTACATAAATATACAATCCTCCAAAATGCCTCAGCAAGCAGACAAAAAAAGAAAAGGTTACGTAAATGTAATGGTATATAATGTAAGGAACAAACGAAAATCTCTTAATGCAGTGCGATCGATGCGTTTGAGCGAGCCTAGAAGCAAAATAAGAAACTTCCTCCCGCATGGTCAAGCGGGAAGGGAGTAAGAGAGAGAGAAGAGAGAGAGAGAGAGAGAGGAAAAAAAATCACTGACCCCTTCAAGTATCCGAACTGATTGCCAGTGGCAAATCTCCTCGGCCTGTTACGAGATATAGGATTTCATGAGCAAGAGAAAAGAAGAAAACTTGACAAAAGGTGGGGTGGGGGCCTTATTTGGGGTAGTAAGGAAAGAAGAAATGTTATTAGCGGCAGGATGATGCTATATTGTTTTCAGGATGCTTCGGCCGTGGGACACGTATCTTGGTATTTTTGGGTGACAAACTGGGCGGCCGTTATAAACATGAAAAAGCAATGAGCCGTGATTGAAACGCCAGGGAAAAGTCAAACGCCTCTTTGGTTAAATAACAAATGTATATGAGTAGTAAAGCAGAAATGGCAGCAGGTTTTTGAATGAATTGCAGTGAGAAGGAAGGAAATGTGCGACTAAAGTAGTCGATTGCTGTGTAGGTGGTGGTGGCCTAGCCAATGTTGGTCAGAGAAGATATTAAATAACAGATAGAAAAAATGGGTATCAAGAAAAAACGACACAGCAGAAAAAAAAAGGTGCATGGCGATGTGAGATGCATTCAACCAATGATCGTCATGGTTAGGGGGTTCGGCCGTAAGTCTCATGATGAGATATGAATAATGATTGTCGGTCTCGTTTTGCGTTCGTAAGGAGCGTGCGTGCGGTATGGCGTGAATGTACTGTATGAGAGTGATGAGAGTGGTATTTAGGATGCAGCGGCGGTCGACTTTTCGGGCTGGAACACTGCTGCAGACAGAAGGAATGGACCATCATTGTTGGGCGTATCCTTGGCTGGTGGCAGGGGGGCAGGAGGTGAAAGAGGAAGTGAGGAAGCAGCTGAGGATCGAGACATGGCGTTGGAAGCCGTGGAGGTTGCAGTGGTGGGAGTTGTTGTGGCGGAATTAGGCTTTGACGCTAGACCGCTCAGCATCTCGTGACTACGGGCACGATGAAGTTGTCTATGCTCCTCTTCGCTAATGCTGTTGAGGTCGAACAATTTGGTTTCGGTGGGCGGTTTGGATGTTGTCTTGGTGGGAGTAATGCTGTAGTCGCCATTGCTCATCTTGGTGATCTCGTTCTCAACATCCTGAAGGAGAGCATAAACTTCGCTGCCGGCGTAGACTCGAATGCTTTCGACATCAGCACGCTTGGCATCGGATTGAATCACAGTGCTAAGAGCAGCTGCTTCCTCGACGAGAGGCTGTTCTACAATAGTCGAGGGTACCTGAGCCACTACTCGTTGGGGAGAAGAAGAGGTGGAGGGCTTGGGGCTCTCAAGCCCCCCCTTAGTTGGGCTTCGCGGAGGAGTAGCGATGTTGCCAGCGTTCATGTTGAGGGTTGGGGAAGGAATGCCCATGGCCAGATGGAGTGACTGACTGACACCGGCGACATTCTCATTGATGCTAAGCGGGAGAATGGCTGCAGCGGCGACATGTTCCAAGAGCTTTTGGCGAACTCTAGTCCGCCGGTTCTCAGCTTGTTCCAGTTTGTTCACCCAGTCGTCAATGGATGTGTCAAGTTCGGCAAGTGCCTCCTCCTGCTTGAGGATGGACTCTTGGCTGAACTTGGCCGTGCGAGGAGACCTGAGGTATTGGCAAATGCGGCCATGGAGATTCCGGCGACCCGCACGCAGAGAAGTATAAGTGCGGCGAAGGTACTCAGTTCGTTCATCAAGATGGCGAAGCTCCTAGTGAGGTGGTTAGCTACAAGTATATCGATGAGATCGATCGCATAAAACTCACCCTGGAGAGATTGTCCACATCGTCCTTGCGCAGTACTTCAAACCGGGATGCCTGGCCCAAAGCTTGCTTGTGAATTGCTGTCACTTCAGTTGGGCTAAGCATGTTGATGGCCTCAGTCCCCTTCCATCCTTTTGGAAGTTGCTCGAACGCCCTTCTCTCGGCACTACGGCTCCTCTTGGAGCCACTCCTCTTCAGAAGAGGACCATTGTTGTTGGAAGAATCACTCCTTTTCCTAGGCCTGCCTCTATCCATGATGCTACCTGTTTCTGACCCTTGTCGTCGATGCCCATTGAAACTAACTGGTGGTGCGCTTCGGGGTTCGGTTTCAGCTCGGGGAGTGGCCAGAGCATCTGGAGTGTTAGTGCCGGTCGTTGAAGTTCCCCTCTCCCAAGGCTTTGGCGAAGTCCTATTCTCGGCTGGTGCGGATATTGGAGTAGGGATCGTAGAAGCTGTCATGATCGTCATTGACGCCGTGATGGCTGACTTGGGACCGGCAGACGCGGAGGGCGGCGTGAAGGGGGCTCGGGGACCGGGTGACTCGTCGAGCCTCGATCTAGATGACTCCATAGGGGTGCTTCCGGATCGAATGCGGTTTATGGAACCCTGTCTCTTGAGCGCAGCAGACGTCTGGGTGGGGATCACAAGAGGTGCGAGCATCTTGGGCGAGAGAGGGTGGTTTTGTTGCGAGTCCGCCTTCTTCGCCGAAGTGGGTACAATCTTAACATCATGCTCTTCTTGGGTAGGTGACGCAGTCATGCACTCGGCGAGGTGGTGCTGCTTCCACGCCGTGCCTGGAGCACTGATGGACCGCTCATGCAGTGGAGGCCGGCCAGGAATGGTAGCTAACGACACATTAGCCTTTCCACTTGGACTAAAAATGCAGGTAGAAGAATGACTTACGAGAATCCATGGCGACCTCTTGTACAGTGGTCATGGGGCCCAAGTCGGGAACGCTGATCTTCCTCCTCCTGTTGAGATTGTGCTCTCGTATCCTCAACCTGAGGCCACTGGTAACCGAGGGCTTGTCCGACTTCTCTCCACTCTGGCCCATGACCATGGCGAAAGCCTGCTCAGGGTCGAGTGACTTGCCACATCCCGACCTTTCCTTGGGAAATAGCTGGTACTTTCTGCTGGACTCGGACTGCATCCTCCAAACGAAAGGTTTCTCAGAAGCTGGGGGTGGTGGTGTCGATGCGGTCTGCCGAGACTGTTGCTTCGGGTTTAAGGTGCGAGTGGTTAGTGTGCTTGGTGACGACGATGATCGAAGATGAATGCGAAGAGGATGTACTTGGTGATCCAGCACTCCAGTGTTCTCGATGGAGGTGGTTGAGGGGGGACAGTTGAGGTTTAAGTGGTTGCAGCTTGAGCTTACCATGTCGACAGATTGGGAGCAGGCTGGGGACGGGATCGATATATAAGACCTGTCCGGTTCGGCAGGTGCCATGCACTTGACAATGTGAGCCATTGGCATGGATGGATGGCTGTAAGCAAGCAGGGAGTGAGCGTAGGAAAAAGGATGTTGAGGGGGAGTGTAGGTGGGACGGCCGGGGTAATTATGGTGGAAATATAGACAAGGGCATAAAGGATAAAAGCTCCCGCGACATAGAGGACCCCCGATAGGCTGGGGGGGAGAGAGGAGTGTGTGGGAGGAGGAATCTCGTGGGTTATATGTAAGAGAAGAGGAAAAAGAAGCCGCAAAAAAAGAGGAGCCAGTTCCGCCTCAAGGGACCCAGCAGTTAATATGTACAGGATGCTAATCGCTTGTTAGGTTTACAGTAAAAACGGACAGATACAGGGAATGCCAAGGCCCTTTGACCGTTGCAATAAGTGCGGGACCGGTGGCTTTTGAAAGGTCAACCCTAGCATGGGTAGGATTGTCATGGACGTCTGAGAGCGACGAGAGGCAAAAAGGGAGAGGACTGAAGAAGTATTTTGTCAGTTGTCATGGAACGGGGAGACATTCTGAGTTTTTGTTCAGTAATACGGAAGAAACGAAGATCTTGTGGACTGCTTACTTACGGAGTGTGCGGATATGTACATAGTAAATCTTTTTTTATTTTTTATTTTCCCTACTCGAGCCACATTGGTTGTGGAACAAACGAACGTTAGACAGGGAAGGAATAGATGGGGTTTCCGTCTTGTTTTATATTTCGTAAGCAAGCCGAAGCCCCTAAGGCCGTTCAAATTTTTTTACCTCTCCTTCTCGGATCTCTATGGGGGCCGAAATATCGGGGCTTGGATGGGGAGAGTGGTGACCGCGGGTTATCGTTCTCTTGTTGACAATGGCATGAGGGAAGAATGAAGCATTTCGTAAATATGGTAACGGTGGCCCTGCAGTGATTGAGGACAATTCTACAGATGTAGAGGCATCACCCTTCCGCACTGCGGAGAACACAGAAGTCACTGAGGAGCGTACTTAGGTACATATGAGACAGCGAGTGGTTGAGGTATCAGGGCCGAGATTGGGAGACGGGTGTTGGTGAGCACTGGGCCAAAAGTGTACACGGTCCCAAGGTGACAACACAGGAGAACGCGAAGGTATCCCCATCTTCGGGGCAGAGTCGAAAAACGGTATAGGCGGTACTTGTCAGTACCTTGTTCGGCTGCACGGGAGGGGGGAAAGCGTGAAACCGCTTGAGCCTTTGCTTGACAGGGGTCCTGGCCATCCCAGGTCCCCAGCCAAGCAAGACCCCTGTCTAACATGGGTCTTGTTTCTCCACCAGAAGGCAAACCTAGAGCCCCTACCACATATGCCCCGAGCTGCTCTTGGTAGCCGCACCCCTGTCACTTCCTTCCTTCTGTTTTTTTTTCTTTCCCTCTTTCGGCTGGGGTGTCTTGCAGGGTGTAGGCAGGGGTGCCTTGATGCGGGTAATGCCTGTCAATATCAAGACCTTATATTCCCCAACTTTCCCTATTCACTCTTTCCCTCCACTCCTGCGAGACGCGGAACTGTCTCTGGTACATGCTCGATACTACCTCCAACGTCTAGCCTACTGATTTTGTTTCGACTGCTTCCAGCATCATTATCCACCCTCGTGGAAAATGAAAAGCCATGGATGCTCGCTGATTGTTCTTGTTGCCACACTCGATCACTGACGAGGACCGCCATCAATTGGTCTGGAAGTGCAAGGCAAAGCAATGATCACTGGCTAGGAAGAGCAACACATCAGACAGAGTAATTGGAGGGAACCTCGTCTAGGGGTGATTACAATGCGGAGGTCCCCAGCTCTCCTTTCCAGCACGCATTCTCAATACTGTTCTAAACATCCTGTTATGGTACATACCTGGTCGAGCCAATCGATCTCTCTTTGGATAGGATTCTATCCCCTCACTACTATCATGGGTGCAGTTGTTGTCGGCTTCACCCTTTTGTCCCGCCAAAGCGTAAAAATTCTCTACTCCTCCTTGCTCGCAGAACCATACTTATCAATAATGTAGAAAATGCTTTAATAATGATGCCGGTGGGATAATCTCCCTCTGGAACAAATCTTGGCCCTAAAATGAGGATGCACCTTGTTAATGCCCTTTGCCCTCCTAGTCTTACTCAGAAAATCCGAGCATACATTCGGTTCCAAAGAATTGAAGGAATTAGCCTTTGTGCTTCGCAATACAGGGTTATCTCGCAAATCTGAGGGGGCGAGCGACTGCACAAACCCCTTCTCATTAGCCAGCCCACGAGAGAACAAGACATCTCTCCTACCGGAAGAAAGTTGCAGGATGAAGGCCTAAACTGTCTTGAGAATGGTGACAAGGTTTGCTAGCACCGTAACGCCCGGAGTGGCATTGGGCACGGACTCGTTCTGCTCTAGCTGCATAGTCCTGGTGTTACGTAGAGCTCTGTGCGAAAAGTGGTTTTTACGGTCATCTGTAGGCTTGATCAGCAATAAACATTGTGCTTAATAAGTATGTACAGTACTTACCCGTTAGGAAGAAATACCGTGCGTGATATAGAGATTGTGAGTGCTCTCACTGATGGGCGTTTGTACTTTGCAGCCTGCAGGTGTGGGAAATATAAGTCGCCTCTCCAAGCTATAGGCGATCGTGTCTGCCTATGCGAGAGAGCAGCACTGCTACTATCTCGGGGCTAGCTTCCCTTGGCTGTAAGCGGGATGGCTGCATTTGACACTTCGAGCTCATCGACCACCTGCTCACAACTATCAATGCAGTATCTCGCGTCGTGAACACCCTCACCTCAACTTTGCCGTCAACAAGTTTGAAAGTGATAACCAAGGTTTTCCAATAGCTTCTTGCCGCTAGGCGCTGCCGTTGTGAACCGACTAATGTTTAACAGTTTGGGTAAATTCTCCGTTCGAGATAGCCAGGGTCTCAGATCGAGGGCTGTCCATATTTCAAAGCTATGTTAAATATCATTATTGTTTATCAAGAGAAAGGGGGGCAGAGCTTTCTACAAAGCGGCACATCGACTTCTTAGTTCTTCAGGAACCATGTTTCCTGCTCCCCGCAAACACATGGAGAACCTACATATTCTCAAGCACTGGCAAATCCAGAGATACCAATAACAATGACAATAATAATAATGAAGGTACGTCTCAAGTTTTTGCATATTTCATGGTGGAATGGAGGGAGGGTTCCTGGGTTCAGGATACACGTCCAAATATTCAACTCAAGGAACCTAGCTAGACGATACCATCATTCTCAGCATTGGAGAAAAGGAATTTGCGACGATGAGCCTGAAACTGACGTTCTTAGTATATGCCAGTTGTAGAATAGTCCACCGGTACATGTCTCTCAACGATGTGAATGGTATTACTACCTTTACCTTCGAGCTCAGATCCTACTGACTCGGATGCTTATACTACGCAGGACTTTGCGCTTACTCTGACCCTTGTGTTTTTGACCTATTCTGGTCCCGGTCGAGACAAACGCACAAAGCTAGCAACTCGAGTAGTGTCCAAGCTCGACCAAAAAATAACAATTCGATCCAAGGGATATGCCGGATCTAACGCAGAATGCATGAGCAACAAAACTAACATTGTGCTCGGAAACACCGCGGCTCTTGCATGGTTGGATTCAAGATCGGAGGGGACGTTTAAATCCATGTATAGTCACTGGTGGTGGTGGATGGGAAAGTATACAAAACTGAGGAGAATGAAACGAAACATATTTAGCTGATGAGCCGTGTTCAGCGCCTTATCACCTACCGTCCGTCTCCACAAGAAACCAGTTAGCTGCACGAGATTAGATTTTGTCCATTACTGGCCGAATTCCGAATATTCATGCCGTCTCTCGTGAAACTCTTCCAGATGAAGTCTCGACTTGTTCTTCCGGCATAGCAGATTTTCTCCCAAGACCTAGATGTCTTTCTAGTCAATCTCTAGAGGTGATTTTACAACGTGACGGAGAGCAATTCTTTCATAGGTAGTCGAGCCTGCTTGTGTGATCCAGCTACCCGGGGTATAGGATGGCGTCGGGGAAATATTATATTCCAAGGATTGTCGAACAAACAATGCCGCCTGTTAAATCCTATCTCCAAGTACACGGCCATATAGTAGTGAGATAGCGCTAAAGTTGGTGGAGGCATCCTGCTCAAGTGCAAGAAAGAGAAAACTTATTGCTAGAGAGGGTATTCCCGCACTCATAAACGAGAACAGTACGTGCGCTGCATACGCGACCCACAATAGGCAGCGCCAAGCGGGATTTCTCATGATTTTGGTCAAGTGCCGGGCTGGTGGACAAGTCGATGGGTGATGAAGTGCTGGTGCTCAAACAGTGGAATGACACGGCCAGAGTTGGAAGGTAAGTTTCCTTATGTGAATTTGTCCAATGCAGGTTTTGTTTTAATTATATACATTCTCGGAGTGGAAATATCGAAGCAATTGTCGTATCCATTGTTCACTACTGTTAATAGTTATGGCAAGCCTGAAGGTGGGGAGGTCTGTCAGAAAGGAAGCCTAGCATGACGCCATTCCGAGAGGGAAGGCCCCTCCGCCGGGACCGTGCGTTTCTTCCAGCCCTGCAAGCAAGCCTGCAGAGGGTCTCAACCTTGAAGGACACCCCCACCAAGCCAAAACACTCTACACTCCAAAGTCCAAGCCGAAGGCCACTGGCCCAACGGCCACAGAATTCAGAAGCGCCTGTATGCTCCACACGGAGCCACAAGCCGAGTTGCATGCTCATGTTGTCAGCCGTGCAAACAAGAGTCCAAGAAATCGAGGGTTAGAGTCGAGACTCGAGAGGAACACTGGTACAGTCTAAAACATTGTCCGGGGCCTCTTTTTGAATAGTTTTTAACCCAAAATTTTCCCAATCTCGTGGAACCCGTGACTTTTGTAGATGTCTTCCTCAGCTTGTTTTGTTTCAGATCGTTCACATGTTTTGTTTCCAGCGCGACTGCTGTCAAGAAAATATAAGACGATGACAAGAGGCGATCGACAATTCGTCCGAACTTTTCATTTTCATGCAGATGCTTTGTTTCGCCCATCCCAGGCACAAGAACCCCAACTTGGCTGGCAATAACCACCACTGCTTGACTACGTCCCAGTTCAGCCTGGCTCTCATCTCTTGGTAGGTTGCAGACACCAAACGCCCTCTCTGTTTGCACCTGCTTCACAGAGAATACCTAGCAACAGGGCACCATCGCCTGTGGTGTATGCCAAGATTTGAAAATCGAGACCTTCATCAACGGCGGATAGCTCGCCCAAGAAAATCCAGCGTCTCACCAAAGGTCGGTGGCTAAACCTATGTAGCACGGCTCGCTCGCACGGTGATCAGCCCTCACTCTACTGGGTTTTCTACTCCACCATTTTTTTTCTTTTTCGCATCACTGCCATGGTTACAGAGCAAGGTTTGTCGCCAAGACCTTTTTTGAGACGTGTATTTGCAGGAGGGGTTATCGGTCTCTTTTTTCCCAATAATCAAAACACGGAAAGCAAGATAAATGCAAGGAGAAACTCAGGTTCGCCGCTGCATGTTAATGGAGAATCAGCTAGAACCATCGCCCGGCCAAAACGAATAATCGCCTCGAACGGGGCTTTCACTGGCGGTCCAGACCCATGCTCGGTACATGCTTCTTGGTGTATTCAAGGTCCAGGGCTCATTTTCTACCCAGATATCTAGCAGCGTCAGGGAGCCGAGTTTCGTTGTGAACAAGCGAGTCCAACAAGAGGCCCTATGTGTTATATTTGATACGCACATGGCATCGGCACTGCCCTTGCACCTTGACCTTTCTAAGCTTGAGCTCTGCTGTGTATAATTTTCAGTAACCTGGCTATCATTATTACTAGTAGCGTAGCAATATTGGTGAGCATCCAGAACCCAAATCCGCAGGTACTTGCCGATATTGTTATCGACAAGTTCTCTTGTTGCTGTGTCTTTAATTACGCTGCGCGGTCAGAGGCACACGGTTAGTTGCATGGCGGTCGACAATGCTGCATCAAGCGGAGCATATTTCGACCTAGACAATCTTTGTCGCAGGGCGAGTTGAGTTCTATAACATCTTGCCAAATCTTTCGATTATGATGGCTTGGTGTCGGCGTTTTCGGCGAGGTTTAGGAGGAAAGCTTGCTTAGATACAGAATCGCCCGCTTCAAATTAACGAAATTAATGGAAGCTTATCTGTGTTTTACTGTATTTGCAGGCCAAAAATAGGAGGAGCTGTCATGATCCGCTCAGACCATCATATTGCTATGGGTCCCACGATATTGACCGGGTTTTTGACAGGGGTCATGGGCCTCAGCCCCTGGCCAGCGTTTTTTCCCTGTCACCTTCTCGATTGCTCCCCAACAGCTCATCTGTTAGCTTCAAATCCACCGCCACACCCCTTCCGTTGGCCCTCGATAATAGCAATCACGACGGGTCCAGATTCTTGGCCATCCGCGGTTTCCTTCCGGGGTTCCAATTTTGGACCACAATGGCAGATTGTTTTCCAGCTGGGTGAAAACGCCGAGTGCGTGTCAGGACGAAATTCTCCTCTTGGGCTATCAGAGCAGGATTTAACACGGGGTCAATCGACGAAAAAAGTAATCGTGTCCTTTCGAAGTCGTGATGGAGGTGCGGGAGCAGCACGAAATCAAGATCTTGAAAACGCAATCATTGTTGTGATACGCCGAAGCCAATGGATAGTATCTCAACGACGCCTTGACCGACTGGCCCCATACAGCATTTGCTAGACCTCCCGAGGCTTTTTCTCTCACCTAAATGGCTGCCGCACGTGCGGGGTGGTCAAGGTGGCTCGTGAAACGACGTTTCAGAAACGGCACGCCATCACCCGCTTCGCCAGCAACTCTTCTGATTCGCCAACCCGGCTTTATCCACCATGATGGTCATGACCTGGGAAAAGAGAAAAGCCACCTCCCCATACAAGCGGCTGGTAAAGTGGTTACCCGCGAGGCTGTCAAATTGTCCCTTCATCCCGTCTGCAAGACCCAGGCTGTCCTCACATTGCGGGACGGATGTATGGCTCTAGATGCAAGCACTTTCCAGTGGAGCTATTACAACTCAAGACGTGGAAAGGCATGTAGGGACCTACAAGACTTTGCGGGGAAGACTAACGAGTTCAAGCGCAAGACGGACAAGGGCAGGATCCAGACCGGCCGCCAGGCTTCCGAACGGTTCGGGAGATGGAAGCTTCATATGCTTCCCAATGTGTCTCCTTGTGATGGTTGATACAGCACAGCTGGAGGTGCAGCGGAACTACCACTACCGCTCGTGCAATTTTCCCTCAGCCAAACTTTCATTACATACGCACCTAAAACTATTGAGTTGTGTGCGTGAGTTGAGGGAGATGGAGAGTGGAAGTGCGGACGCATTCGTGTGTACATATCTCCACCTCCAGCAATTTGTTCGAGGGAGATCTCTAAGCCTGTGCGTCGGGCCCTTGATTTATGGCGGCAAACACGACAAGAAGACTTAATAATGACATACATGTATGAAGTGGGAAGCATTAAGCAGTGTTGAAGTCGAGGGCAATAAAGGTGCAATCTCACTATCGATACAATGCTGATGGATACCATGGATGTTAAGGATGCCGCTGAAGGATACGACTTAGCAATTCCACTGCCGGGCCACACATAATCACCCTGGAATAGAATAAGCTCTGGTCCGACGTAAGTAGTACTGCTAGTGATTGATTGTGTTTCTGACCATCTCTCGTGCCTGGGGATTATGAGTATTGCACAGATACAGTCCTTCCGCCTGTATTTATCACGATAAGCACCCTAACACGGATTCTACAGCACGTAACACATCTTCAACTCACAACACCCAGAAATTTCATTCATTTGCCATGTTGAGTCCTAGTACTACACATGATAGTAGATGTAGAATTTCCGGCCGGCAATAGACGCGGGCTTTCGCCGTTGAGCAAGAGCTGCTACCTAGAGGAAGGTGCAGCTGGGTTACACCTGGTGGGACCTTCCTTTCCCTGTCCGATGTGGGGTACCACGGTCTGGTTTCCGGATTAGGAAATGGCAAGAAACACGACTTCTTCACGATCAGGCTTGACCCCAAACCCTTCCTGCAACCCGTAGATTATGAGAATGGATCTCGGCCGTGAGTAGCATGGTAGGAATGGAGAGGGGGAGAAAATATCGTGGCGGATTGCAGACATCCAATGCACATATCCATGCCCATGATGTTCATTACACGAGGGACACCCCTGTTTCTTTGCATCACGAACCTCACCTTAATCCAGGCCATGGAACTGCCCGGAAATGCTGCATCAACTAGGTTTGATGAGAGGCACATTTTGAATCATCATATCCAAATGCATTGAGTGCCCAAAATTGCTTCTTTAGGTTCATAACTTGCTACGGAGTGTTGTTCTGGAAGAACGAGCGTCCAGCTCACAATGAAGGGGAGCTGTTAGGGATCTTCCCAACATTCAGAGACTGACACGGACTAAACGAACAATATAATCCACGGCGCAGGTCATTAAACCATGTTACAAATCACGAGCGGTTTCGTTGCGGTACTGCAAGTGTTTTTGCTTTGCTTTGACGCCAATGCAGTTGGGCACAGGCTCTGCAGTCCAGTTCCTGCGGGCAAGGCCGTGAGCCCGGGGAAAATACTACCATGAGACGATAACTGCCAATTCTGTTCTGTCTTCCGTAGGTGCGAATGGGAACGAAGCTTGTGATATCCGCAGCGGCCGAGCTAGACAGAGTTGTCCTCCGAATCCTCCGTGCCTCATTACCGAAGCACATACAGACGAACTTTGAGCTGACTGCCCGAGCTGTTCGTCAGGGAGCACTTATGCTCGAGATAGTTGAAAGCAAAGTTGGGAATACGCACACAGTGAAATGAGTTCAGCACGATAGTTCAGACGGAATCAAGCCGAACTTTGTTCGAGTCACTAACGGCCGGGCACAGATTCCCGATAAAGTGCAGTCCCACTCATACACCCTTCACGACTCACTCACCCGTCTAGTACCCTCCCCCGGACCCAGAATAAGAGTCAAGCTCACCCAGCGCAGACATCCAGCTGACACAGCCCAGTATGTTCCACCGCAATACAAACTCACACCCGCGGGTCCTCCCACCAGCCTCAATCCTCCTAAGAGGGTCTACCGTGGCCAAATATTTCGACTGGGCGAGTCTCTGAGAAGAAAGAGGGAGTTCGATAATTGTGTGGAAAAATTCGGGGGAACCCCACCCAAAATCCAACCAAATCTACACCAGCAGGCATGTGTTAAAACGAAATGCTCCGAAAGCTGGCTAAAGAACCCTCACACGTCCGGGGCAAAGAAAAGTTGAAAGTCTGGATCGCAGAGGTCAGAAGACCGACTTCCCCTGTTTAGTCGAGCGACCGGTCTGCCCCTTTTCCTCACCAGCATCGCCAACCCCGCGAGCATGTTCCGGTAGGTGATGTAGCACTTGAGTGGATTTGGGGGGTCCGACTGAGCTTAATGAATAGGCTGGATGCCCTCGGTGGATGCGGAATACCCGGCAAGCGGCTCTGCAGGCTCTTACTGTAGCCATGTAGTTGATACCCAAACATTCACGAGTTTGGCAACGGTGATGGGTATTAATTTCAGACAGCGGGGTAATGTATCACTGGGTGAGCGTCTCCTATCGCTGGCCTCGCAGAGGGTATCATAGCCTGTACTGAGGAGACATCAACGCTCCTAGTGCTTGACTAGCCTTGGTCATTAATGGGAATGGGGCAAAACCCGCGTTTAGCCTGTCACCTCGACTCTCCACCAACCTCGTGGCAGACAGCAAGTCCGGTGTGAATCTGAAGCCTAGTGGCGATACTGTCCTGTCGTTAAGCTCAAGCCATGATCTCGGTTTTTACACCACCAACGCGGATTTTCCCCAAAGGTAATGAAGAGAGCCCCCGAGGCTAAAGATATAGACTTACAACGCATGACAGAGTTCAATTACCTAATCTTCCTGTGCAAAATTGTTTGTTTCCGCTCGTATCTGCCTGTCTGCATCCCCTATAATTTTGTGGTTGTGGTTGTGTTGTTTCCTTTTGCAACCGGAACCGTTTTGAAACGACCGCAGCCTAGACCCTTCCTCCCAGCAATCCAGGCTACCAGCTCCACCATAGCTCTGGTAGCTTGGGAAGATGTTGCAGCTATCCCAAGCTCTGCTGGCCATAATAATCGACATATATCCCTCCTTAACGAATGCGTCTTATAATGAACAAACACCGCAAGCAATAGCGTTGGGCCGGTCCTAGCTTCGAAGGGACAGGGGTGCACAGGAGACGATTGATATTTTACCGGGCCCCTAGGCTCACAACCCCGCCTGTTAAAACCTGTCACTAGTAGGGGATGAACGGTCCCTGCGGAAACCCCTTCGCAATTTCTGTGCCGCTCGCTAGGGCTGGTTTGGGCATGTGGGACTGATGGCGGCTGTTAGCTGCTACCCGCCTCGCAGCTGTCAGTGCTAACACGAGGTATCACAGGCGTGGGGGGCGCCCACTACATGTACGTCGGTACGCTACACCAACACGATGGCAATAAGCTACACACTAAGCCGAATCTGACGATACTTCTGTGCTACAGTAGCCAAGCACAGCGCCTGTGCTCAGCGATTTCGGTTATTCAGCTGTTCGTATTGTGAATTGCACTTGCATTGTGACGAATCTCCGATCAGTTATCATGTCCCAAGAACTTCGCTTCCCGACTTTCTTTCTCGTTGGCGACAGCGACAGTCCCGACGTTAGTTAGTTGGGCGGAACATTGGAAGGTCCAATACTAACTACAAATGCATGCCAGCGCTTGAAACACAGCCGCCAAGAAGCGCAATTTACCCTGCTATAGGGCTGCTATTCTGCTTCCAACTATGGGACACTATTTTAGTCACCATTGTCATTCCCTTTAGCCTCTCATTTCCGCCGTCCGCCGTCTGCGTCAGGAATATGACGAAGGGGAGATGGACAACCTGGACCAGTTCATGCAAAATGCAAGTTGGACAGATGAGCTACTAGAGCTAGCAAGCTGCTAATAAATATTTTTACAATTTCTCTTAAATCTTTATTAGATAATTTTACTCTCCCTGTAATATCTCAACTGACAAGAGCATTTATAATAATACTATGCCTAATTTATTACAAGTGGCAAAGGGACAAACTAGCCCTCCTGCGTCCTGCGAGCGCGGGATCGTCGAAGCGGCATATTGTCATATGCATACATAGTATACATAAGGGATAATAAACGGTGATAAAGAAACTGGGATGAGCATAGCCTAGCGATCTTCTGTATCCTTCCCGGGGTCAAAGCTCTCGGTGTGAGAAGCAGGAAGAGCAGCCGCGGTGTCCCTTGGCATCCTCCTTGTTAGCTATGCTGCAGTCTTGGGAAAAAATGTGGTTGCTGGATGCGTAGCAGCGCAGAATACACCAGGTCCAACGCCTAACTTCAGAATTCAGGATGCTATAGTACTCGACGGAGAATGAAAATTTCGTAACCTCAGACTCCACAAGATACACATATATGCATGGGACAAGAAACGCCAGACTGTGATAATGATCGATATGACAACTGTGCCTCGCATTCTACTATTCCTAAAGGATCTGCAAGCTAGGACACCGTGCGCGCGCCTTGGTATTCAGGTTATTCGTAAGAATTTTCTGCTTCACCGTCGGTATGGTGGAAGCAATGCTACTGTGAGGCTTGAGCTGTCAACTAGCACAGGAAGGGGTTTTAAGGTTATAATAGAGTCTGCTATTACACAGTATGTACAGATTAAAGACAATGTAATTCCGGATATCCCATCATTAAGGACTACCCTCCTAAGTAAGTTACACTACAACTACGCTCGAAAGAGTATGGATGCATCCCCCTCTAATGTCGGCGTCCTTTCCACACGCTGGGGATAATGCGGGTTCTTGAACCTGTCTCCACAACATCATGCCCCTCTCTCTCTCTCTCTGTCTCTCCACATCTTTATACAGTATACCCCGAGATGCAGACTGCAGTCTGCAGCAACGCAACTGCAGCACTTGGCCCGTCGCTTAGCGATCACTGACCCTGTTTGGGCGCTGTGACTGCCCGCTTCGATGTCCCAAGCTATGTACGAATCGAGAGGGGTGCCGTGCAGCTACGGACTTGGCGGCTATGTTGTCGGAGCGCCACCATGTCAAGGCAACTCAAAATTCGGGAAGTGCAGATGTATTACGGTGAAGCTGCAGCATGCGCCGCCATGCCGTATGTGCCAGGCACGACCGTTGGCTACGGTGTCGTACCTTCCCAACGCGGCTTGGGCGAATTTTTGTTCCTTCCAATACAGAAATAGCGCGTCTTCATCAACCCATTTTCGCCAAAAAGGTTTAATAATAATGTTCTAGCCACCCCCCACTCCGCCCAGGAACGTGGAGACCAATGAATCACCATCGACGCTTGGGGCCAACCGTGCTGCAAAGAACGAAGAAAATCGACGGGATTAGTCTTGGAGCATCCCAAGACCTCGCATGTGCCCCTATTCCTCAGTTCCAACCTGCAAGCATATGGCCTCCTTGCATCTTGCACGGGATGTGCAACCACGGTCGAGACGGGAACAAGGGCAGCAAGAGCCAGGCCGAGACTTGATGCTATTCTTGTCACGAAACAGGAACATAGGATGGATACAAGCGTCCATCACCGTAGCATCGGGCTCCCTCTGCAATGCAGGCCGGGGGTTCATCCGGCAGCTTTCGCACTCGCTACGCCTAAGCTAGACTAAACAGCCGTCTGACAGAGAGCTGCTCACGTACAGAAATCAAACCTCAAGTGCGTTGCGGCAAGCAAGCAAACTAGCCTCCCTATGTGTGGGTGTGACGAACGTTGTGCTGTGCGGTATGTCCCTGTCTCTCGACTCTCGGCATGCCTGCACTACCAGGGGATCACTATACTGATAGGTATGGATGTACATACATAGATAGGGGATCGCATCTGCAATCAACAGCTCTGGCTGGTTCCTAGCTGCATTCGCGTACGGCGACCGACGGAACTTTCCACATGTGTCGACAAGTTTTTTTCTCATACTCTCACTCGCGAACTGCATTACGACATCGGTGTTACTACTCATTCTTTCTGCCCCATGCACACTCCTAGGCCTCAGTTCTTGTTTTGGCCCCTATGTTCTCCGGGGATTGAAAGCTTCCCCAGGCTCGTGGTACACCAGACTTCGTGATGTTTCTCATCAATTCGCAGCATGAGAATGTGTGGAGGTCAGCCCGCTATCATCCCCTTGTGTCAACAAAACAACCGCCAGGCTTGTCGCACTCGCTCATGTTTCGATATTTCGCCCTCCTCTGATGGGAGATATTCTCCACCAGCCCAGCTTCCAGGAACCCAGTCCCATCTAGTTTGTCCCAGATTCCCCTTTCCAAGCCAGTGCTAGAGAGGAGCATCCCTTATTCGTCCAATCCATCAATTTCCCCACCGCTCTGGCAGCTCAACATTCTGCTTAGCCTCAAACGTCTCAACCGAGTGGCGGAGTTGTTGGCTCTATGGTGATGTAAAAGGAAAGGGAGACTTAGGGGCTATGTGAGCGAGAATAGGGCAAAATATGTAGGCTGGTTAATCTCTTCGGAGAAAAGAAAAGGAAAGTCTCCTTGGATGGATGAGTCTACTGTAGGTCCTATACGCGCTATCTGCCAGTCGTGCAACTAGTGTTGAAATTGGGTGCGTAGCTTATAGGGTGACTAAAGACCACAGCAGGCGAAAAAGATCGAGACTAGCATGCTCATGTTAGCCTCCGAGGGTAGAAACACGACTACTGCAGTTCTGCAAACGAGAGAATCCGCGGTTTCAGAATCAACGAGGGTACAAGTTTTCACCACCTGCCTTCTTCTGC
The DNA here is from genome assembly GCA_022664585.2 of Zalerion maritima. Classification (NCBI taxonomy): domain Eukaryota; kingdom Fungi; phylum Ascomycota; class Sordariomycetes; order Lulworthiales; family Lulworthiaceae; genus Zalerion; species Zalerion maritima. Next base: position 22,225 of record JAKWBI020000161.1, on the reverse strand, counting down.
GCCCCTGGTGCTTCATTCGTCGCGGTGGTATCATTAGTCATTGAGGGCAGAAAATTGTTTTACGTGTAGTTACTTGCTGAATCGTTTACCCTGACTCGAAAATCCACTTTGCAGTCGCTAATAACTTGCTTATTACTTACTGCCATGCATGCCATGCCAAGGACCCTAGTCTGCCAGCCACGACATCCATGGCAAGATGGCTGTTGGTCAACAAATTTTTACCTCCGTGTCAACCTGTCTGCCAGCCAGTGGCGACAGCCCGTCAACCAACTGCACATCTGATCTCATCCCGCTCTCCCTCTGTGTTCCGTTTCAGATCTTCAACTTACCCTGCAGTACATCTGTTTCCCTTTCGCAACTCCTCGTATGATTTCATATATACACAATTCGCAACTGATACTCTCTGTATGGTGTATCAAGCACGAAATAACCGTCCTAGACGAGCCATGAAAGGCCAGTGGGAGTATGTCGTCGACCGGAGGGCCCGACCCCTTTCTCGGGGGGGGGGGGGCACTCTCACACACACTTCCGTCTTAGAGCCAAAATCTCTGGCAGAGCCGACCACCAGATATAATGGGGCCCTGCCCCCCAGAGTCCCCTTCTTCAACCGGGAGCTGAACCAGGCAAAGGCCGTGCCGCTCTCCCATTTGTTACAACCAGAGTGGGCCAGGACGCATTGGCGGTAGCAGAATCAGATGCAATGCAAGGGGATGGATACTCGACCCCATTCTATCTATCACCAGTCACGATGGATCTCGCTTCTCCGGCAGCTTCAATAGCTTATCCGGACCCCGAACCCAGTTTTTCATCACCATTTACATGAGGGAGGTGGAATTGGGGGTGTAGTGATATCTGAAAGACTCCGGGATACTAGGAGCAAGAGAACATGCAGTATGAAGAGGTAAGGAAGGGTTCACTGAATAACCGGAGACGGGGTTCGCTGTGTTTCAACATCGGCACTTTGGGTGTTGTTCAACGTGGGATTCTCCGGTGGGCAGTATTGTAAGAGAAGCCAGCGCCGCCCACCCACACTGCATTCTGACAACCCCCTTCCCCCGTTTGGTTCGTGGGGATATGGGTCCGGATGGCACTCTGGCAGTGCACTACCAGGATGGGAAAAAAAGAAAATGTACATCGGCGCTGGTTTAGGAGTGTTCTTCCTGCGAACGGTTGAGCTTGCGGCCAAAACTCAGAGATGGTCACCGAGGAGGTCGAGTTGGGCTCGGGATCGAGCACGTGTTGGGGTGCGTGATAGTAGGACTCTCAAGCTGGGGTGGGCTGTATGCTGCCCAAGCCCTACGACGGGGCATCGGTGCCGCTATAGGGACTCATGTCTCGTTTCTAAATGCCAAAAGGGGAATCTGGGTTATGATACATAGGCCTACCGTAAGAGTTGATCCAAAGCAAGCCTGACGGTGGTCGGAAGTTTTAACTGGCATTGAGAAAGGGTTCTCCTGAACCATGACCAACCTCAATGGTGCTTCGATAGAAATACAGACTACAGTAGCCCATTGGCGTACCATGAGCAACAGTTGGGAACTGGCCGCAAACGCCATGATACGTAATAATGTGCGCTAGACAGCGGAGTTCATCGTTTTGTCGTCTTGAGATACTAGGAACAAGTCGTACGCGTGGTCACGAAGCAGTGGCTCCACCGTGGCATGCCCTCGAGATCTAACTAGTAGCAATAGTCCAGAGTTTGCCATGTTTTCGTGGCTAGTAATATAATTGTTGAGACCACCACCGGTAGTCTTATATTTCCCGTGCACTGGCCACGGTACCTCTTTGCTTCTCCAATTCTTAGCAAGAGAGGAGGAGTATGTACGAAAAGAAATAAACCAAAAGCAGTTCCATACATGGGAGAACCCCAAGCAACAACAATAGGTTTGAACGTACATCGGAATTAACTGCCGGCCATCGTTCTCGACTGGTTTATTTTCGGCCATGCCGGGGAAAGTTGTCCGACAGGTGAGGACGAGAGGGGTAAATAATACTGTTATATAGTAGAGGAAACTTGCTATAACACACCCGACTCGCTGTACGTCTTATCCTTCAAACGAAATCGTGTTGTATTATCCACTCCTTGCTTTGATCTGGAGAACACTTCCTGCAAAACACTGTGCGAACGGCGGATATCACTAGTCCATCAGATATAGTCGTTCTGTCTTGTGAAAAAGCTAGAAGTAGAGTGGAGCAATGGACGGGGTTTTGCGCTAACTTCGCAGCGTTTTATAGCAAGAAATAAAACACAATTGCCAAATTCAATCTTGGATCCTGGCAGGAAATGACTCGGAAATATATTTTTGATGTTTTTTCGTCAAGTCCAACCCAACCACCATCTCCGCCTCAAATCGCCGCGGCCCATCGGATTGGAGTGCCTTCGAGCCTTCGGCTTTGGTTCATGTGAATCGTGATATAACCATTTAGGCATGGTGGGTTGGAGATTTAAGCCTACTCGAAGGGTGATCTCTTCGTTTGCGTTCGGGCAGGAGGATGAGGATAGGGGTGAGTGTGGGAGGGCAAGTGCGACTTCGATTGTGTCTGGGTCTTCTCGGTGTAGTTATCAAAGCTTGCTTGGCTCGATGCGTCGGATGACGATGATGGTGATGCTTGAGTTGAAGAAGAGGAACAAGAAGATAGACGAGGTCTAAGAGAGTACAGAGTAGCTAGCATGGGTGGAGGAATTAAGAGGAGGAAGAGGAACATGGCTACCGGTGTCTAGTAAGTGGGAGAGCGGGAGTAGAGTATAGGATACGTTGTAGTTGTTGGAAATATACGCTGAAAACGATAGCTATGATACAGATACCAAGTCTATCTATCCGTGAGAGAACGAAGGAAGTCTATTATATATATATGTATGTAGTATATAGTTATTCTGCTTAGGGAGTTGCAATCATAAAGTTAATAGAATAATGCCTTGCGATGATACAACCCCCCAAACCCCCCTTCCATCAACATCACCTAACGCCCCGATGTATACCCGCCATTCAAGTCCGAACTGGCCAGTAGCCGACCTTGCTAGAGCTAGAGATAGTCCGAGTCTCTTGGTGATTGGAAGGCTGTGCACCATTATACCAATCTAGCATCCGTGATGCCTCTACCGACACGGGCGCAGTCGACAAAATCCGATCAAACCGACCAGAGTGAGGAGTTTCTCATCTCTTCCATCCAGCCCATTCGATGGGTTGTGTCATGTTCGCACTCTTAATTCCCTAGTTCCAACAAATGCATGCGCGGTGGGGAAGCTCGTCCATTCGTAGCTTATTTCTCCAGAGCATTTATCCTACACCCGCCGGTCGGTTCTTGTAGAGGTACGCGTCCATCGCATCTATTCGTCCCCCATCTTCACCCACTCATCCATAATATCCAAATCGCCCACGTGCGTCCCAAACACAAACCTCAGCTTCTGAAACAAGACCAAGCCGACGCGAGGATCCTGGCGCGTCTCTGTCTCGTCGAGGAGCATGTTTTCCCAGAGCCTCTTGCCTTGAGCCGGTATCTCGTCCTCATCGACGGCGACGGCACCTTCTTCTTTGGCGGTTTCGGCAGCAGCAGGAAGAGGAGGAGGAGGTAGTTCCGCAATGCCGTGCTCGAACTTTACGACGTCGCGGCCGATGCTCCACATTGTTCTTGCGTCCCAGAGCCCCTCGCGGTCGGCCGCTAGGTCTTTTATCAGGGCGAGCGCCGCGACGCGCAGGGAGAGTATGCGGCATTTCATCAAGGTGAAGTAGAGGAGGGGTAAGACTCCCATCTCGAAGACGAAGGGTGGTCGTTGGTCGTGTGCACTGGCGTCGTCCTCAACAATCCCTCCTTCCCTAGCCGCTGCCGCCGGCGAAGGCGAAGACGCCGCCCGTTTTCCCGTCTGAATCACCTCGATCTCCCTCGCCAAGGTAATGATGGACCGAAACGAGGGCGTAAACTCGTCGAATATGGTCTCGCTCTTCTCGAGCGAGGTCAGCACCCATGTGCGCGAGACATGGTACCTCATCATGAGGATGTTCATCGCTTTTGCCTCCGTGGGCTCCCACCCCTGCCCTTGCGTCGTGCCGTACATGTTCCCGTCCGCCGTCATCTGCGCCTTCTTGAGCGTCTCCACAGCAGCGGCCCACGCCTCGAGCTCCCCGGCAATCTCCCTCTGCTCACGCACCATCTCCGCCGGCGTCTCCGCGCCGCTCAGGGGGCCGAGGCGATAGTCGTCCGTGCACCGTATGAATCTTATCGCCCTCGCCATGAGCTTGTCCATGGCGAGCTGCGCCTCCGGCACGCTTCCCAGCGCGTGGTGCCGGGCCCACGAGGCGTCCGCGGCGGAGGGAGTTACCAGCCCTTCGCTGATGGCGGGGAAGTTGGAAACGGTGCCCCCGAAGAAGTAGGGGAATATGGCCATGCGCTGCATTACCGGCACAATGTTGTCGCGAACCCAGGAGAGACTGCTCTGCCCTGGGGCACCTCTCGGTGGGCGATGAAGGTGGGAATGGTCGCTCGAGCTGCTGTCCGAGTCGTCCGACGGCGCGGCAGGAGCCGAGCCTGGCACGAGCGATAACGCGCTGTCGGCCGTGGAAATGTCGCCATACTCGGTATTGAGGATGAGAATCCCGTGTCTGCAGTGCGTGATGGCCACGTGCTTGTTCCCCAGCAGGCACTCGATGCATACGAAGAGGATGCAGGCCACGAGCATCACCATCGGGTCGGAAACAGAGGACGCTTGCCTGATGGCGGCGTTGTATTTTTGCATTGCTGCTGCGCTGGGCGCTCTCGCTGCCCCCCCGATACCGCCAGAGCTACTCTCGCCATGCTGTATCTGCCGCCGGCGCCGTCTGTTATCAACGTACAGATCTTCGAACAGGTCGCTTACCGCGACGAGGGCGGTCCGAACGGCCGGTTCTTGGTGACCCAGCTGCAGGACGACGTAGTTCCAGAATTCGCCCTCGAAGACGCCGCCGAGCGCGGGGCCCGCGATGGAGCGGAAGAAGTCCAGGGACCGGATGTCGAGTTCCGAGAGGCGAGGGAAGGTGCTAAGGGCGCAGCCGGGGTGGTTGAGCCCGGGTGGTGGGCGTACTGGGGTTGCAGCTGAGGTTGCAGTTGTCAAGGGAAAGCTCAGTGCGGAGGTGCTGTTGTTGCTGTTGGCTGCTGATGCCGCTGCCGATGCCGATGTCAACGCCGGGCACCCAGACCCAAGGAGACTGCCCGGGTCTAGCGATACAAGGGCATTACGCTTGTTGTGTTGTATTGGGTAACCGTCGCATTTCCTGCCCGTGCTTGTGCATTTGACTGCCGATGCCGAATAGTCGTATTAGCTTGTGTGTCTGTGTGTGTCTCACCTTCCGTGATAGCTGATACGGCGGCGGGCATCCACTCTAGCCTCGCAACTGGGTGCATTGAAGTGCCAAGAGGAGATTGCATACCACAATACGGCTTTGTTTCGTCGCATTTTACCTTTCGGACCCTATTAGTTATTGGGTATCGTGGGTTAGATCTCTGGTGACGAAAAGCATTTCCCTTTCTTCTTCCCCAGACATTGTCCTCGTCTCAACTCTCTTCCCTCTGGTCTTCGTTGCTCGAGGAAGAGTTCGTTCGAACATACTTGCAGGTCAGACACCCAGTCTTGACTTTTCTATTACCCTTCCTGGGCATTGGAGTCCAACGTTGTCGTGATGATGTGTCGATCTACGTGAGTTGGTTTTTAGCTAGCTGGGGGTTTAGTACCTCCGGACTAGGTAAATTAGTCCGCACAGGTGTTTGGTACTCTGGAATCCTAGGCTTGACGGAAAGGGATAACCTCAACGATGTGTGATATACAGTAGAATCCGAGGTGTCCACTGACGGGGCAGCAGGATATTCGATTTATACTCGGAGAATATTGTCGGCCTTTTGGAGCCTTCTTCCACACCCTAGTCCCCATCTCATAGGGAGCAGCAGCATGTGGCTTATTAACACTACAATAAGGACCGCGGTTTGGCAATGCAACCCAGCCTCATCGGTGGAGTCCTACTATTAGGGATACTAGAATCGCGTAGGATCGCGGCTGGGTGAGGGGGTCCACTTGGAAGCATGAAAAGTCCGAACGGGCGAATTGAACCTCTGGATTCCCCGTCGAAGCCACAACGCTTACACGGGCTTGCATGGGGTAACGCGACTGAAGGATTTGAGTGATTCACCACCCGGCAGCCTATTACGACTGGACATGGGAAAATATAATCGGCGCAGGAGAGTCCAAAGCAGCTTAATAGTAAGAGCCGAAATGTTCCCGTTATATATTATACTATTATACAGTATTGTTTGAACATTATAACCTGTTCTAGAAGGGATTCGGGTCCGTCATCCTGTCAAATTTACGTTGATTTGGCCGAGCGTTTAAGTTTCGTGCCGGCCGCGAACTCTTCTTCACTCGAAAAAGTCGTCGCGAAGGGTGTGTCACGTGAAGGAGGCAGACGGTAAGATTTTATCGGCTTATCGCTTTATTATCGATACGAACCTTTCAGCTGGGTGGTTGGGGCGTTTCCGTCATGACCCCGCGACGCGGTTGTTGCTCATGCCTGCCGCATGGGCTGGGAGCCGCTGGCTCGTGCTGCTGTTGCCTTCCCCCGACGAGGGAAATCGCTGGTTCGTGTGGGGTAACAACCCCAAGTGATCCATCCCGCCTGACAACAAACTCCAGCAGACCTTCTTGCCATGTTGTTGTGACTCCTCAATCGAAGACAGATATTGTGTTTTGTGCTCGTGGCGGAATCTTGAGAGCAGACTTTCAGCAAACAACGAAACACTATCCCGAGTTGCGACAACATTTGGCAGACCACATCTCCGAATCCGCCCGGCCTTGCTTCCCTCGGGATCCCCACTGATATCATTGCCAACACTCGTAGTGCCCCGTCCTTGCCTACGATCGCACAGAAGGAAGGTGCATAGGTGCATCCATACTTGTGAAGAGCACTCCCCCTTTTTCCTCAGAAGGGATATCACAACGACGATCGCAGAAGTGAAGAAGCACTATAGAAACCATCGAGACCCAAAATATTATTCAATTACCCATCTGAAGCCCATAACAATACCAGATTATTCGGCCCTCCAGCGACCGCACACACTCCAGCCGCCCGCCATGGCCCCCGAACCGGTCCCCATAAGGTTTGCCGTCTTCAACTCCAAGATTGAGCTGCCATTCTACTCTGCTTTCTTCGACGCCAAGCTCAACCATGACAAGCTTGACGAGTCTGTGCGACCCCTGATGGGAGTCTACAAGCCATGCATGAGCGCCGAGCCCGAAGAGAGCTGTGTGATGGAGATCCAATCTACAGCGTTGACTAGCAAACAGCAAGTCTACCACCACGCCCTCGGCTGCCTACTCTTTTCTTTACTGGATGAATAACGAGACTAACAGATGATACCATTCTGTCTTTTAGAGCGCCTAAGGGGTATGCGAGAGCCGAGGGCAGGTTCAAGAATTTCAACACATACGATGCATTTAAGAGGCTCGACAAACAAGCCGTTCTCAACGGGCTTGGCACCGAAATCTTGAATGCCATCAAAGACGGCACCATCTACTCTTCCCCGTCGCTCCTGGCGTCCTACAACCTCGTATCGTTCGCCGACTTGAAGAAATACCGGTTTATGTACTGGTTTGGCTTTCCCGCTCTCCACTCCGACCCCCAGTGGAAGCGGGTTGGCGACATTGGGCGACTTTCAGCCGGTGAGAGTACGGCTCTTGTCGACAGCGTTTGTACGTGGCAGTACAAGATCGATGGAAGAGAGCATGGATTCTTCCTGGCCAAGAAGATTCATGGCGCCGAGGGCGACCACAACCCGTACGAGGACCCCAGCCTGAACATCGGCTACAAGTGGATTATTGGTCGCCTTGGAGACTTTGAGACAGGTTTCTTCAACGGCGTTCAGGAAAAGGACCAGTACATTAGCTTTGTCGACCCTTCTAGCTACCCCGACAACCCCGGCTGGCCGCTCCGCAATCTTCTCATCCTCATTCGCCATCGATACCACCTTCGAAAGGCGCAGATCATTTGCTTCCGAGACATACAGACTAAGCGTCACGAGGCGAGGAGCATCATTCTGCCGCTCGAGATGGACCCTGTCGACAAGATGGAATTGGATGCAGTGCCTAAGATCACTGGCTGGGAGCGGAATGCTAGCGGCAAGCTGGCGGCTCGAGTGACGGCTCTGACGGATTATCTCGAACCCTCTCTCCTTGCAGATGCGGCTGTGGACCTCAATCTTAGGCTGATGAAATGGAGAGTTGCCCCAAACCTGGACCTAGACGCTATCAAGCAGACGAAGTGTCTTCTCCTCGGCGCGGGCACTCTGGGAGGCAACGTTGCTCAAGGCTTGCTGGGATGGGGTGTTAAAACCATCACCTTTGTCGACAATGGTTCAGTGTCTCTCTCTAATCCAGTTCGACAGCCACTGTTCAAATTTGAAGACAGTCTCAAGGGAGGAGTCCCCAAGGCGCCCCAATCCGCCAAAGCTCTCAAGGAGATATACCCCGGCGTCGAGACTGCCGGCCACGTACTTTCGGTTCCGATGCTCGGCCACCCCATCAATGCCGGCGAAGAAATCAGGACGAAGAACGATTTCGTGAACCTACGAGAACTCATCATGGAGCATGACGCCATATTTCTGCTGATGGATTCAAGAGAATCCAGATGGCTACCGACAGTCATGGGGAAGGCCCACGACAAGCTTGTCCTCACTGCTGCGCTTGGTTTCGACTCCTACGTGGTGTTGCGGCACGGCGCTAAGCCCGCTGGAGACGATAAAAAGACGCTTGGGTGTTATTTTTGCAGCGACGTCGTCGCCCCCGGTGACTCAATGAAGGACATGACACTAGATCAGCAATGCACCGTGTCGCGGCCAGGTGCCTCGGTTGTGGCTTCAGGACTACTCGTGGAGATATTTTCCAGTGTTATGCAGCATGCGCTTCGACACCATGCCCCTGCCTCCAAGAACCCACCTGCTTCTGCGTACAACTACGACCGAGACCCACCAGACCACCCTCTGGGTATTGTTCCTCACCAGATTCGAGGTTTCCTCGGCTCATTCCAGAACATGGTCATTCGCGCCGACAACTATCCCCATTGCAGTGCCTGTTCTACGCCGGTGCTTGATGCTTACTGCAAGGATGGATTCGCATTTGTCAAGAAGGCTCTGAATGACAAAGACTACATTGTTGAGCTTTCCGGCCTCGCTGAAGTTCAAAGGCAGGCCGAGAAAGCTTTTGAGGATGAGCCCGAGTTTGACGAAGTTGACGGTATGGAGGATGATGGTGAGATTATTTGACTTTTCAGTTTCCTTTTTTGTTTCGCCTTCAAATTTTACTATTGGGGTGGAGTCTGTGGCTTGTGTTTTCTTGCATTTAATAGTACGAGCGTACAGTTGTGGCGTTTCGGCATGGCATACCAAGCTGAGCTTCTTTCCATTGGGATGTGGTCACCAAGGGCCGCAGAAGCGCAGCGGTCTTTCAGCACGCGTGGAGTTGTGGCAGTTCGGAGACATGGCCTAGACTGGAGTGGTTGGCAACGGTTGGCAATGGTTGGCAGTGGTTGGCGTTGAGAATTCGTGTCTCTGTTTGCAAATGAGAGTTCACTCCATTTTTTCGACACTGGAGGAATATTTTTAGTTATGGGACGACCGCCCTTGGTCATGGAGCATACACTATAAGGTATTAGTGTCTTCTACGCAGCGGTTATCGAAGCTATTCCCTACATTATTGCGCAGTATTCCCAAACTCCATCAGGCCACATCGTGCTCAACAAGTCAATGTCCTTGGCCGTGATTGCTGCGGTAGGCAACAGACATCGCTTTGGCAAGGCGTGACGCCTTGCCCACAATTTCAAAACAGCTCCATTGAGATATCAAAGAGCGGTACAAGAGGTAACGAACGATAAGAGTACGAGCTGAACCTGTGCTCATGATCGTCTTTGGTGGTGTTGGAACTGTATCTTTAGCGACTCGAGGAACATAAGATGTACGCCTGTGCTTACTATCTGGTCGGCATGTGTCTGGATAGGAAAGTTTTGGGTTTTGGGAGTGAACGACGCCGGTTACTGCCCGGAGTACATTTATGAATTTCCACTCCTACCACCCATTTTCCATACTTTATCTAACGGCTACATCCAAGGCACCAGCCAAGCTGGATGACAGGCACAGGAGGCATGATTCTGTCTCTTTTCCTGGGATCAATACTTGTGGAGACGTCATGGTATTTCGGTGTTGATGTTTCCAGCAGAACAAGAATGAATCAATGACTCGCGCCATAACTTTTAGGATAATCTTATCTTGAAGAATACGCCTGGGGGGTAAACTTGCTTCTCTGCACGGAGAGGATTCGAATATGTTGCGTTGGGTACTACTTGATATATCTCACTTGATTGCTCAATGACGAGCTTTTGGACGATATAATCACTAGGTAGTAGGATAGTTCTCCTCTTCTTTATCTGTACTAATTAGGGCAGCATGGGGACTATAGCCAGTGGCGCATCACATGAGTCAGCAAAAGGGGGCATTTGCTTGATAAGATCAGTCAAGATTATCGAAGAAAAAACCGCTTATTCAAGTTGTGGAAGCCTCACCAGCTAGTAAAGTACAACCGTGAATAAAATATTTCAACTCCCTAATTAATATGTAGAGACTGTGAAACAACCTTTTCTGTCCACTTCGCCGGCTTGTCTTTCGCAAATTTAACGGTCTAACTTACACACTGTGCAGCTCAATTCTGATATTAATATATATCCCAACTTCATTCCATCTAAATACGTCTACCCAGCTCTCCCACCATTCTTAAATGTCTCATCTTTTTCTTGCAGCCTAGTTCGATGTTGCAGCTTTTCATCAAATAAGACCTCGAGTAGCAAGAGGTGGACATATACTGCCTCTTATTTCGCCAGTTTTATCACTATTTTCCCTTATGATTTATTCCTCCTTTCGAGCCCATCTTTTGCCATCTTCTAATCTCCCAGGGTCTCAAGAGAGACACACATAATACTATATTGCAATACTTGTTGCCGTTACGGTTAAGATACTATATCCCACAAATGTAACTCCTTTAGGGTTCTTGAAGGGTTTGGAGAACCTTAATCTCAAGCCCCGGCGCCAGAGTCGGAAATATTTCCACCTCGAGGAATATTTCTTCTTGACCTCACGTAAAGCAACCCCCCCCCCCCCGATCTTTTCCTCCATTTTATTTCCATCCTTCTTTACAACCCATCCTCAACTTTCAGACACGACGATCACTGAGAACCACCATCAACTAACAGCACGAAGCTTCATACACCCAAGATGAAGCCAATTACCAGTTTCCTCGCCGTTGCCGCGGCATTCTCCCGCGTCGGTGCCGCCACTAGCAGCGAGTTCGTCTCACCTGCTTCCTTGGGACTTGTCCCACAGACCGGGGCGGACGGATCCGCCAGATTCCAGAAGGTGCCACGCATCGAAAACGGTGCAAAGTGGGACGAATGGTGGTCGGTGAAGTCCGGCCCTCGCCGCCGTGGCGACGTCGCTGCCGGTGGAACACCTCTGGACCTGGCGGGCGACGCCAAGTTCCGTCTCGCCCATCCACTCGAGGATGGATGCTCGTTCGCCGTCGGCGACGTGACCTTCACTGTCTCGGACACCCCGACCGAGCAGAGGATCGTGAACGTCGACGCGTTCAAGGGCGTGTTGAAGTCGGCCGAGTGCGACGGCAACGACGTCGTCGTCAACTTCAACACGGACGTGATGTTCCAGTACGCCCTCGCCAACTGGGACTGGGTCAACGTGGATGGCAGCGACCACCGGATCATTGCCCTCATGGACGCCGCGGACTTTCCGACCTGCGCGCCCATCGACGTGGATGGGGACGGTAAAGTTGACGACATCATCCCGTTCGAGGTCGACCATACCGTACCCGACGAGGAGGTCAGGTCGATCCGTCTTCACGGAAAGCGCCTCGCCATGAGCAAAATCGACATGGACATGTCTGTGGACGTCCACGTCGAGGAAGACGAGAGCTGCTCGGCTCACGGGCACGCCAAGAGGAGTATCGAGCCCCGCGGAAACAGCGACGACAAGGATAAGAAGAAGGAGAAGAAGGGCAACGGCTGGACTCGATTCTGGGGCAAGTTCGGCGACGGCATCAAGAAGATCTGGCACAACATCACTGACGCCGTCTCGAACTGGTTCCAGGGTAACAGGGACGACTTCCTGGACGACCTTGTGCACAAGGGCCTCAAGGTGCCCTTCACCGTCCCGATGAGCGGCGAGATCGCCAACGACGACGACTCGGGCGACTACGAGATGCATGCCGAGTGCGTCGACTGCGGCGTCTCGGGCGTCTTCAGGCTCCACACCGAGGTCCAAGGCATCAACCCGTGGAAGATGCTCAAAGAGAAGTCAGCCAAGCCTTCTATCACGATGAATGTAAGCCTAGAAGAGGAGGCAAAGGCGGAGGGAATCTTCCGCGTCGGTGGCCACGGAGACGTGCCCAAAAGCCTGGCGTACCAAAAGGCGTTCAAGAGCTGGTATATTCCCGGCACGCACTTCTCCATCGCCAACATTTTCGCAATGAAAGGCATCTTCTCGGCAGACCTGGGAATGTCGATCCGCGCGTGGGAGGTTTCCGCAAACGAGGAGAACGGCGCCGTCGTCCAGCTAGGAAGCAAGTACCGCATCCCCGCAGGCGCCCACGCGGCCTTCGCGGCCGAGAAGGACAAGCCCCGGAGGGACGACGTGAGTCCCAAGGAGATGTGGACCCCGAAGTTCCGGCAGTCTCCTTCGTACGTCTCGGATCCTTCGGCCAACGCCAACGTTGATTTCTACACCAACTTTGGCCTCGGTGCGGAGCTTGAGCTTCTCGGGATGAAGGGAGAAGAGGCGGGCGTACAGTTCCAGATGCCCATGTACCGAGGCACCGTGGATCCAGTTTCCTCCACCCCGGCCGAGTCGTGCCAGAGGGACGAGACATTCAAGACGCTCTCTGAGGAGGAGCAGAATGAACGTGTCAGGGTTTCTGGATCCGTGGGGGTCAAGATCGTGGCGTATTACGGCCGCCACGAGGTTGATGCCGCTACTGCTGGAGAGGAGACTGCCCTCGAGGAGGAGGAGGAGGAAGAGGAGGAGGAAGAGTACGACGGGGCCAAGAAGCACCTCCCGGGCTTCGAGTGGGACGACGAGAAGGACAACCCGGCACACAAGGCGCCCAAGGTCAACGACGCCGAGGCCCCACCCACCAAGTTGACCAAGATTCCGGTTTCGAAGCTTGGCCTCGTGATCCCGTTGTACGAGTACACCCACGAGCTTTCGCGCGACTGCGTCAAGGCCAGCATCGAGACTTTTGCGGGCGTGATGAACGAGACGGAGATTGTGGAGATGGCGGGCGGACGGGTGGAGGTTGAGGAGGAGACTTCTACAATTTCTTCTGCTGATGCCTCTGCCTCCACTTCCTCTTCGAGCCCTAACGAGGAGGCTTCTTTCTCCACCGCTTCGGCGGCCACCACGTCCTCTGCCTCTTCTTCTTCTGCCGCAGCCACCGATCCCACCGAGTCGTCCGCGGCAACTTCCCCCGCCGCCTCGGCATCCCTGGTCCCCAAGGATGGAAAGCGTGACATGAGCTTTGGAACTCGCCAGTGAATATCTGGCATCTTGATCTTTTTCGAGGGGGTTGATTGAGTGGTCAAGATTGGCCTCGTTGACACACCACAAAATTAGCATCAGAATTCAATGAGATGTCCTCCACCGTTGAACGAAGGAAGGGGCTCGTCACGCCCACCACCGAATACACACCTATGTATTCGGACATTCTACGGTCTTTATGGCCGTTCCCTCCATCTATTCTCGTCCGATTGGATAGTTTCGAATTCCCCACACCCGGTATACACTATACAGATCCATGTACCACGGTATACGAACGCGACACGTCTATCCCATGAGCACACGACCAGAGATACCACCGTCAACGACTTAGTCTTTGGTGCGACGCGAGCACGAAATTTGCAGAGCAGTTTTCCTTCTTGATTTGCGGCAAACAAACAACCAACGAATGGCGCCCGCAGGATAGGGACCTCTGATCCACCGTCTCTGGTGGACTGATGGATGGCCGACGGTGGTGTTGCGATTTATTGCTATTTACTTTGCATTTTCTACGGCGCGCTCTTGGGAGTTCTTGACACATCGTGGGCGAGCTTCTTTGCTTTCTCGATCTTGGTCTGAATTGTCCTCCCTACCAACCTCACCGCGCGGTAGATAGTTCCATGGATAGTGAGTCTATGCCCAAAGCGTCCACCGGCTTGCTTCTGGAGGATGCTGTTTATGGTCTGGACGTCCTGTCCATGTGTATTTGTTCAAATATAAGGCTTATATATAACCAGCTTTGAGAGAGTTTTATTGATAAAGGAAGGGCGGGCCCAACTAGTAAAATAACCTCGTAATTAAGATGGAGGAAAATGCCGAGGATAATGTGTTTAGAATTAAGACTTCCACACTATATATAGGCAGAAATGTCCACGATATTTAAACAAGGACTTGTTAAGATTTTGGTTCATTTCATGGGACTCCACTACCATGACTGCTGTCCTGGAGTCCTTCGGGTCTGTTTGAAAGGATACTAACGAGCTTGAATATTGAGTACGGGAATGGGAATGGGAATGGGGCCACAGCAAAAGCTTAACCCAACTTTCCGCTTTAATGCTACCGTGTTCCTTTGATGTATCTGGTTCAAAGCCCACATGCCCATCGCACATAAACAGCCACTGCAGAAGATAATTATCGAGCCTCCCCATGATCCAGATCCAGCTCCTCCTTTCCATCCCCACCGCCCCGTCCCGCCAGTCTTCCACGGCGCCGGCTCAACAGCCCACTATCCTTCAAGTGTCTCTTTTTAGCGCAACGTTGCACGCTGAAAGGAGCTCGGGTTGACGCCCCCCCCCCAATGAAGTAGTCGCTTTCCAGCAGGACCGCGAAGTCCACGAGCGCCCCTCCGGTCCCACACGCCGGCGCGCGCGCGGAATGTTTTCCTGCAGATCCGGCGATCCGGCGGGAGCCCGGAGGGTGGAGCGAGAAGAAGAAGAAGAAGAAGAAGAAGAAGAAGAAGAAGCTTCTCTTTGGCGGCTGCTGAGATTCCCCCCCGTCGGGCAGAGGCATCAGCGGCCCCTCGCCCGCCCGCCGCCTCGTCTCCCTTGCCACTTCCGCCCACGGACTTGTCAAAATGTCCGCCCTGAGCCTCAGCAACCGTCCCCCGAAAGGTCGCTGCGAATTCCGGGCCGTCCCTCGAGACGGGCCAGGGGGGCCATGCACGGGCTTCCGCGCGTGGGGAACGTCCTCTTTGGCGCCCTAGACGGCGATGCGGGCGGGATGGAGTAGCGGATGTTCCCCGGGCCGCACATGAAGGTCAGGCCGGGCACCCAGCGGGACTCTGGGCAGACGCGGCGGAGGGGCCGGGCCACGAACGGGGAGTGCGCGTGCGAGAGGTCGACCGGTGGGGGTGGGGGGGGGAGTAGGTTTGGAGGATTTGAGTGCGGGTCAGCAGCGCCGATGATTGTTGGGGGATTCTGCGGCAGGGGAGGATGTAGTTATAAGAAGGGAATATGTTCAAGGAGGATATGGGTATCAATCAGTGGGCTGTTTGCACGAGAATGCCCAGGTTAGGAACCAGATGGGGCCGAAGAGGAAGAGGGAGAAGAATGTGCGCCGTGGTCTCGGGAGGATGTGTAGGAGTGCTGATGCCATTTTGTCGAGAGGGTGGAACGGCTGGAACGGCTGCTGGGTTCAAGTGGATCTAACGATTATCGAGCGATGGCTGAGGGTGAGGGCATCGTCACCCCAGGGCCTAGAGGGGCTCGATGAGTGGTGGTGGTCTAGTAGGTGCAGTCGTCAAAATTCATGTGCATCTGACTGCTTGTGGTTGAGGCCCGCGTACGAAGCATTTGATCCATATGAGAAAAGCCACCAGCCGGCCGCGTCAAACCTCTTTGGTCTTTTGTCAATTGTACATGTCGATGAAACAGTGTTCTCGGAACGTAGCCTCCGCGTTAATGGATCCGACCCCCGGCAGTGCGCCACGGAGATGTCCTTCCGGAGCCCTGAGGACTTTCTCGACCTTCACCAGCGGAAGGACCACACCACTAACTAGGTGGATGGATGAGGCGGGGGAAGTGGCCCGGGACAGGCGGTTACCGGATTCTCCACAAGTCCCTGGTCTGGCTACGATCCCCCAAAAGCTCCCCCAAAGCATCAGCAGAAAGTCTCATAGAAGACGAACTCGGTTGTCCAATGATGATCAGTCACACGACTTCGGCATTTCGCCCGCAAGGGTGGGACTCGGTCACTCGGTGGTCGCATACACTCGGCTACCAACCGGAAGGTTATACAAAGCGAACCAACCCGCATAGAGGGTTCGGTTTCGTCCGAACCCCGCTTCCGATAATCCCGACATGATTGTGCAACCCGTTACTCAACCGGCCGGCGGCATGGTGGCACTGGGGGGGGGAGGGGGGGGGGAGGACCCTAACCCAACTCCGAGATGGTGGTGGCCGTCTAGTGGTCAGAACTGTATGAGATCTCCTGGGCTGGTTGCACATGATGGTGCTCCGAGTCGCCGGGGAGTGCATGTATGGAAATATGCTGACAGCACAGTACACACCACGAGCGGGCTTGAATCGCACGGCCACGTTTTGTCCAGGTGGACTTTGCTATCGCGGGACAATATTTGATGGTCAGCGAAACGTCCAGAGAGGTCCCACGGCCAAGCTAAGACCTAACTATGATACAATGACGTAGCTTTGGGACGCCGGGAAAGTAACTGGTTCACCGGGTGCTCATGTATACGTGCGGAGGGGCGGGAGACAAGCAGACGGCCGGTGTGTCTGATACTGATACAGTAGAGCTTGACCAGGGTAGACAGCGGAACTGTCCCTTGCTCTTATCTATGGAAGTTTACTAGTGCCAGCTGGGAGACGACTCCAGTTGACGACATGCCAAGTATCATACACATCCTAGAAACATCAATGAAGGGGAGGAATAACCACGCGCTACATCTACAGCAGGAGCACCAAATATAAATGTCCGGAGAAGACAACATAGCTGGTCTTGAGGAGCCAAGTGATGGACGCTGCGATTTTGGAGTGACATGGAAGCCGCACCACCATCTGCATCCCGAGAAGGTCATGGGGGACCGATGTGGCTCTTTCCATGGATGGTTCTCACTGGCGGAGATGTCCCATTGTACCACGAACAGTATGGGAATTCGAGTGTCTTTCGACTCCTCCAATCTCCCAGATATAGCAGGGCGTCCTGTGCTGCCGCGTGAGCATGCGCTCTTCCTGACGCCGTTGAGATTGCCAGTTCGGTCTCTTCGCCTCCCACCACTGCAAGTCTTAAGACCTCGCCTCTCCCGGTAACGTACCTCGCTCTTGCCTTGTTGCCATCAACACTGATAGAGAGACTGCTTGCGGTGTTTCCGGCACTTTGGCCCCTTTACTTGGTTGGGAAGACCGATGGTGCTTCTTTGATGCAGATCTACGACACGTCCATGCTCGGAGGAGAATATTTCAGGGGTTGCAATCAGACACATCCGGGTACTTCGAGCTTGAGGTTCCTAATGCTGGAGGAAACTTAAATAGAGACAGTCCGGACTCAGCCTCATGCTAGGGCGGGCTGAGGTTGGGGCTGTTGGGGGCCAAAGTTGAAGACAACCATCGGCAATCAAGAAGCTTCTACCCCACCATCATGAAAAGATCGCCCAACCATAGGCGGCATTTTATCCAAACCCCGAATGCGGGAGGGCGCTGCGGCTGGGAACGTGGGTGTGGCTACTCTCCAGAAGCTGCGTGAGATGTTTCGGAGATGCACCACATCCTTCGCTGCCACTCTGCATGGGGAATTGCAAGTGTGCTTTTAAGGTTGTGTTTGGGAACTGACTACTGGGAACCTCGGATCGTGGCAATAACAGAAGCGCCATGCATTCATACTCGAACCTAAATATCCTTCCGCCGAAGCTATTTTGGGAAATACAGCCTACAGTAGATGACGGACTCGGTAAATGGAAGTATCAACGAGCAATACCACGGGAGGGTGAAGGTTCTCCGGCTGATAGTATATTTGATTGAATCGATATGCCGAGAAGGCCAACCAGCCCTTCGAACCCCAGCGGGACACCAGACCCACCTCAACAAATCCATCGGATCCCCCATGCCAGTATCCGAAGGTTGACCCATCATCTCATCCTTCTCAAGCATTACAACGTCTAGGTATGTATGTATCCATCGTAACTGCTGTGCGAGTCTGGTGCCATGGAAGCTTCGTCACCGCCCTCTGGCTGCCAAAGGCATGGGCCCCTTTCGCTTGCTGGCCATACAATGGCGTCCACATAGATAGAGTACTTCATGCTGGGTAGCGCTTGCTCTTCGGGTTTCTTCTTCACCCTTAGAAAGGGAGTATTCATGCTGGTGACTATCCTCCGAGCAACATTTCAGACGCTGCACCTGTTATTGCCACGGCCTATGCGGACGCGCCAGGGGACCAATAAAAGTTTCTCGATATCGACGGCGAAATAGTCCCGGGCATACACTGATGTGTTGTAGTAGCTAGTGCGACTCCCACTTCCCGAGACGACACTGCATATGCTACGGGAACCCAAACCAACAGATCCTGTCCATGGAGAGATACTGCTGGACGAAGCTCCTGGAGAGGCACAGTCCAGACTTGAGCTGCCCTGGTAGACCACGCCTTCATGGCTTCTCTACCTCGCTACGAACATGGACACAGACGACCCGAAAACTGGTGGTGAGCCCGAAGAACCTCATATCACTGAAACTAATGAGAGACAGCACATCATATACATTGATATGCTCTCATATACTCTTCGTATACGCGAACGAATTTTATACACCTTGAATTGATTGCTTCCCACCCATCTTGACGGACATCCGAAGATAATATCCCATCAATGTTTTCTTGGCAGAGTTAAAACCACGACTGCTTGTGGCCTTCCTCACCCATATTCCTGTGTCACACTCCACCAGCTTTCTCCTGCTGTCCACGGGCCAAGGAGCAAGCCTCAATATCGATCCGGAAGACCCTTAAATCCGGTAGATAGGGGCAGACATTCTTGCATCCTTGGAAAAACAGTGATTTGTTGATTGCTTGCATTCCGACCCGTCATCCCAAGTTTGAACGTTCAACAGACAGATGGGGAGGGGGACGGATTGGCCATGCCTCTTCTACTTGAGGATCCCAGCTCCTTGTCTTGGGACTTGGGTGAATGATATATATCGTGCCCTGCTTTCCAGATGGCCTCATAAAATACTGGTTCCGGAGCAATCGCCTGCACCTGTCATTTTCTTCTCCTCATTCGTTGATTCCTAGCCTCCCACCTATAGTTCCCCCTTGACATCCCCCCCCCCCTCCCTCACCTTGTTCACCGTGGAGATGCTCCCCTCCCAACCGCTCCCGGCCGCCCCGTCGGCCTGGCTCCTCCTACCAGCCCTCTTCCCATCCCTCGTGTCCGCGGCAGTCGTAGAATACAGCTTCAACATCACCTACGTGCGCGCCTCCCCCGACGGGTACGCCCGCGACGTCATCGGCATCAACAACCACTGGCCGTGCCCGACCGTCAAGGCCACCGTCGGGGACACCATTCGCGTACACGTCGAAAATGGCCTCCCGGACCAGTCCACGGGGCTGCACTTCCACGGCATAAACCAGATCGGAACGCCGTGGATGGATGGCCCCAGCGGGGTCACGCAGTGTCCCGTTCCACCGGGGGGGAAGATTACTTACGAGTTTCTGGTGAGTTTTGTGTGACCTCTGGGCACACACACTCTCACACGCACACACACACACGCGTGGTGGGGAAGGACGGCCGAGAGACTCCCTGTACCCGGAACGCGCATACGACACGGGTCGGACCTCGTCGTTGTATGCTGCGAGAACCCCCCTCCGTTCCAATTCCACGGACGGGCGGAATTAGTCGGCTATCATACCGTCCGATTGGATGCTAACGCGATCAACTTGTGTGCCCGAAAACAACAGGCAGATGAAGCAGGTACCTACTGGTGTATGGACTTCCAAATTCCATCCCCCCGCCCTTCCTCCGAATCCGGGCCTGAATGTCGAAATACGGGTAGTCTACTACATAAATAATGAAACCACAGTACTGACTTCTTGAGGTGTTCCGATCGAGGCGAAAAAAAAGATCATAGCCATGACATGGGTAAGCATTGATCGATAACTCACCCCCCCCCTCCCCCCCTTACGAAAAGCGACCAGTCGTACGCTTACCTACCCTACCCACTCACCCGGCGCCTATGATCGGCGGCGTGGAGGGGGGGTCGGTCGGGACGGGCGAGGTATGTTGTGTGGTTATACAAGATGCCGCACGGAACAGAGAGTCCGACCGAGCATTAAAGCGTGGGGTGTGGGAAACGGCGTGTGATCCCCGATCTAACCGGGGTACCGCGGCAGGTCAATATCCAGACGGCCTCCGGGGCCCGATGATCGTCTACGACGATCCCGAGTGCGACCCGTGGAAGGACGAATATGACGATGAATTCGTCGTCACTATGAGCGACTGGTAAGGCATATTAGCTGTGGAACACGGCAGAAGAAAAACACACAAATTCAACCAATACCTCCACGATACTGTCGATTGAACCTCCAGCTCGCTGGTTTTTTTTTAAACCCCCCCCCTTTCCTGACAAACCTTTACAGGTACCACGACACGTCCGTCGCCCTCGCAAAGGGCATGCTGATGCCGAACAACACGCTCCACCAGCCGCCCTTGCTCCTCGAAGGGCCCGACAGCATGCTGGTCAACGACCTCATCCCCGGATCAAACTCTACCTACCCTCCCTCGCCTCCCTCCCTGGACCTCCCCGTGGAAGCAGGCCGCACCTACCGCATCCGCCTCATAAACATGGCGGCAATAGCCGCCTACTTTGTCTCCTTCCCCTCCAGCTTCCGCCCCAGGGTGGTAATGACAGACGCCTCGCGCGTCTCCCCCCAGCCCTTCTCCCAGCTGCGCATAGCCACCGCGCAGCGCTACGACGTCCTCGTCACCGTTCCCTCGTCGCCGGAGGAGGGCGACGACGACGACGGCGAGTTTGGAGGAGGATCCAACTGGCCGTTCCTGATAGCCCAGGACTTCCACAAGAACTACCGCATAGACGCCGACCCCCCCGGCGTGTGGCCGCACATGTTCAACAAGTTCAACCTCACCGGCTACTTCGTCTCGGACGCGGCGCTGCCGCGGGGGGGCCAGCCGCACCTCGAGAGGCTCGAGCCGTTCGAGGAGGCGAGCTTCGCGCCCCTGGACGGCGCGGGAGCCTGGGGCCCGGTGGACGAGGAGGTGGTCCTCACCTTCACCCCCGCGTTCGACCCCCTCCACGGGAACCCCGTCATGCCCTTCAACGGGAAGGCGTACGTCCCGCAGGTGGTGCCCACGCTGTACACGGCGTCCTCCGTCGGGCCCGCCAACGCGAACTCGTCCGTGTACGGGCAGGTCAACCCCGTCGTGGTCCCCCTGGGCTCCGTCGTGCAGGTCGCAATCAACAACAACGACACCGGCATCCACCCGTTCCACCTGCACGGCCACCAGTTCCAGCTCCTGGCGCGGGGCCCGGCGGAGGGAGGCACGTGGGAAGACGCCGGCCGCCCCGTCGGCGACCTCGCCGCCCCTCCCCCCCGGAGGGACACCATCAACGTCGAGCCCCTGTCCTACGCGGTGATCAGGATCAGGGTCGCGGAGCCGGGGGTCTTCCTGCTGCACTGCCACCTGGAATGGCACGTCGTCATGGGGCTCACGGCGACCTTCATCCAGGGGCCCGAGCAGCTGAGGGACCTGCCCATACCCCAGGACCACCTGGACGCCTGCCGGAGCGCAGGCGTCCCCGCGAGCGGAAACGCCGCGGGGAGGACGGAGGATCCGTTCGATTTGAGCGGTGCGCCCACCGTCCTGGACGTGCCCTACCAGGGGTGAGTTTTGGCAATGCCGGTTTTTTTTCTTTTTTTTTTTTTTTAATTCTCCATCCAACTCCGCTCGTGCGCTCACCGCATTCCCTTCGCCGCGTGCGCTCACCTCCCAAGCCTGTTGTCTGCCGATCCGCCAGTCCGGAGCTCTCTCCGCCGGTCGCGCGGGAGGCATCGCTTGCACCGGGAGGGGTTGTACAACTCCTCCTCCAGGCGGGGGGGGGGGGGGGGGGGGGGGGGGGGGGGGGGGGGGGGGGGGGGGGGGGGGGGGGGGGGGGGGGGGGGGGGG
>JAKWBI020000160.1:0-90844 GCA_022664585.2 Zalerion maritima | reverse complement strand
CCCCCCCCCCCCCCCCCCCCCCCCCCCCCCCCCCCCCCCCCCCCCCCCCCCCCCCCCCCCCCCCCCCCCCCGACACGAAATTAGAAATAATCAAGGGTTGGTTAGTGGGATGGATGGTTGCACTGCACAGGGCGTTCGATGGGTTCGGTAGCCGCCGGAAGAAAACGAAAAGGTAGAGATGTGTGTGTGTGTGTGTGTATGCGTATGCGTATGCAAGTCGATGTGTACGGTGTTACTTAGCAAGGCTAGGGAATTCGGTAGGTGGGTCGGTAGGGTAGTGCAGCACATGAGCCCTAGTTTAGGTAGTTTCTCGGATTCGGGAAGGATTTTGCTTCTGCAGTAGGTGCGGGCTGCATATAGGCATCGAGAGAGAGAAAGAGAGGGCGTGACACCGTGGGTGGATTTACACGAAGCTTCAGACATAGACAACATGACGGGTGGGGAAAATCGTGGGTTGGGTGGTGGTGGGTGGTGTGAATATCACCCCAAACACATCCATGAGAGTCCCTCCTGTGCCCGATTTGGGAGGGACGATGCGCAGGAGAGAAGGGAAAATGTGAAGATACTGCCAGGGGCTAGTGTACGGGATCTTGGGGGTCAGGAACATATTGCAGTATTGGAATTTGTATTAAGCCAAGTGTTTGCTATACTGTACATATGTACGAGATGTGATTCTAAGCTCATGCCCCACCCGCTTGTGGGGGAGGAGATTTTAGAAAGCTGTCCTACTCCTCGAGGGGGCAGAAAAAAACCTCCCCTTGGAGCTGTGTCCTAAATCTGGTGGGCAAGTGAGACAAGTTCCCTCACCTGTCATGCATCTGGCAACGGAGCTGACAAACTAGAATATGCACGGCTGGGGAGTGTGCATGGAGAAGCTTGGAAGTTATTATCGATGGTTCCGACGTGCACTGTGTTGAAAACTACCAATTGCTCGTGAATACTTACCTAACACCACCACCAGCACCACCACCAGCGCCACCCACTCTAACAACGTATTTTCACACCGATAGAAAGAATTTAGAAACATAGTCTTCCAGGTACGGCTTACTTTCTATCTGCCGAATACTGGGCGATGCCAGACGCGGATCAAAATAACGCGCATGGTACACAACTAGTAACCCATGCATGCCAGGAGGGGCGTCCGTCGAGCCAGCCGCCGCCATCAAGATCATTCCATACAATCTTCGTGGCCGGTGGAAAGACGTCCGGAACCCACGGATGGACGGGTAGTACATACAGTAGCTAGTTACATGCATAGCAACAGGGCGAAAAGTGGTGTGCACACAACCGCGCTTATTCCGCTCGCGGTAAGCGCTTAAGGCGTATATGTGGCGTATGAGAGCGTGCGAAGCGTCTGCGAGGGGTGGTACTTGTGAGGGCCTGTGGCTTGTGGTGGCGAATACCATGTCCGAAAAAGGGGGGTGGGCGGGGGCGGGGGGGTTGAAGAGGTAGGTAGGTGTACATGTGTGTGCATATGCAGATCTGCTCAGAATCTTGGAGGTGCTATTTGGAGCTTGGCTTGGACTTTGTACCGACAAATACAGCAAAAGCATACAGCCTGCTCTCCTTTGCGACCGTCAATTCGGCCACCCAACTTTGCGGCTGGCTGGGTGTGTATATAACTGAGGTCTGCGATGCGATGCGATGCGGCGGGATGCACGGTAGAGCGTGCGCGGGATGGATGGATCGGGAAAGATCTTGCTTGACGTCGCATCCGGGGGAGGGGGGGGGGGGGGTCGAAGAAATAAATCACCTTTTTAGGCTCTATGCACTACTACATACATACAACTACGAGATCAAAAATAATAAATCTTCCCATCCACACAACTCAGCCCATTTCAACATCCACATGGAGACGGACACCTAAAATACACACTTTCGAGACTCCGAGATGCACCCCAAGTATTCGTACTAGCGCGCAGATGGAAATACTCCTTATCTAGATATACTAACGATGAAATTGTAGCCTGAAGGAGAGAGATTGCCTGGAAAAAGTGGGCCCATTTGATCCAAAATAAAATAAAATAAAATCCAAATCCCGTATGCGGCGCTGCTATTTTTAGGGATCTACGGCCGGGGCAAGAGCTGGGCCCACCAGCCCGGCAAGCAGGGAACCAGGGACCAGGGACCGGGGGGGGGGGGGGGGGGTGGTCTGACCGGACCAGGTACCGCGCGGACGAAACGAACGAGCGAAAGGCTTCAACCTAGTGCAGAAAATCGACAACAGAGGGGGCACTACTTGCTGTATTGATGAGGGGGGCGGAAAAAAAGAAGAAGACGGAGGGATATCTGGGTAGAGTGATTTGGCGATAGACAGGATGATGGATTGGCTTAAAGAACTCGTTTAACTATTAGACATCGAATTGGCAAGCTACAGTAGGTCGGGCCTGGTCACGCTGGACAACAGGCAAATGAATACCGATATGACGCATTCCTTATTTTTGGTATGAGACACGCACAGTAACCAGGTGCATCGGCACCGGCAACATCGTCCCGAATGGCATTCGGACTTTTCTAGGCCTGCAGGGACTCAGGCTCCTGCTCCTGTTGCGGTGCAAGGCGTCGTGAAAGTAGTGCGATAAGTGCAGCATCCTGCTGCATGTATTTGTCGGGCTTCGTATCGATCTACATATCTCATATGCCGCGAGCCGTAGGCTGGGAGGCTGTTGACTTGTCGCGTAGGAATGACTAGCTATATACTGTGCAGAAGAGAAGACGGAAGGCATGTTACCAAGTTACTTGGGTTACTGTAATGTTGTAGCTTGTGGGGCTGGGGGTTGTGGCGTCCCGAGAAAAGGACGAGGCTTGTACAGGTATGGTAGTGGGTGTTTAGTATCTGCCGTCGCCGCCGCTGCCGAAGCCTCCTCCACCGTTCCGGTTAGTAAGCGGCTTGTTCTACTGTGCAGGTGGATGCGTGGGTTGGATGCCAGTACCGGCATTTCGCTGGATACATGAGTGCGAGCCAGGATGAATGATATAATACTTGTAACCTGCCCACGACGGTGTATGTCCTTTGCTCTAACTACGCGGGAGCGTGACCCCGGGGTGTCGGGGTATCATTTCAGTATATGGGTACCTATCTGTAAGTAAGTATCCATCAGTCTCGGTCCTTTTGCATGCACATTTGCCGGCTAGGCTGTCAGAGTACAGGTAGAGACATTGAATGCAACCTTTGACCCGCTTCATGAAGTTCAGATAAATGCAGACTCAGCACGAATATTGATATTCTGCCCCGGCCGAAATACGCTCATCCACTTCCACTCCTTCACTGCAGGGGTAGGTGGTGGGGGCGAGGCGTCTAGCGAAAAAATATCGTACCCCCTCCCCCCCCTCCCCCCTTTACCGAAGAAGCTCATAATCTTCATTGTTAGCGCAAGCAACTTCGTAGCGGGAGGCGGAAAGATGAATGGAAGGAGGGGGCCGAAAGAAAAAGACATACAAATGCTACAAGTGGCTGAGTTTGACTAGATCCCGCCCAGTGGCCTCGTGTATGCCGCGGGGATGCACAAATAGATTTTCATATCTAGTTATAGATTAATGCCTGCTTGGCGGCGGAGAGTGTATTGGGTGGATATTTACACGCCCGTTAGGTGCGTAGGTGCATTCGATATATACCTGCATCTAAGGGGCTGGGTTTACCACTGTCTGTGTCTAAGTAGGCAGGTAAAGAAGGTGTTAGCTAACCATAGGCCACGCTCGTCCTGTTCTGTACGGCGGACTTCTGATTCTGGTATAATACGGTACCTAGCGACGGGACGACCCGGTGTGTGGTTGTGCTCAGGTGGCGGCGTACGGTACTTGAAAATGGACAGGTGTGTGTATTATTGAATAGGTACGCCGGTCTCTCTAGCTTTTCGGCTGGAAACCCCCAGCTGTGTCTTTATGCCCAAGGAGGCTTTCACGGTGCAAGGGGAGAGGGGGTGGATGGTGGATCCATATTGCATGTTCTATCCTATCCCATAGCAGGGGAAGGAAAGACGTAGCTATAGGCATCGTTCTGTGGGCACAGGACACGAAACGCCTCCCTGTCTCCTTTGGACGCTGATAGATGTGTGGGATTATCTGACTATCGCTTAGATGGCGCACAGAACTCAGAAGTATTGTGAATATATGACAAGAAGCTCGAGAATCATCCCTTGATATCTACCATCTTGAGTTCTTTCCTGTATCGGTAAAGTCTCTCTTGTAATTCTTGTTTCGGTGACGTTAGCAGTGCTCAAGAGGACTCTTGTACCTGTGTGCATCCAAGACCAAGAAAAGCAGACAGATATATATCCAACGGGGCCAAGTTGAGTAAGATTTGTAACAACGACGAACGGTACCATTGTAATACATGTTTTTTTCCCTTCCAGTTGTGGTACATTTCCTGCTAGCTAGCCCATATTGCTTCCCTTAAAGGTGCCCAAATGGTTCGAGCGACTGTGTGGACCTGCACCCTTGATGTGAATTGTGTAGGGGTAGTAATTAGAACGACGCATGTTATTTCGGATACCTTTCTGGTTCTAGCCATGCATCAAAGACACACACATATATATATACACATATCCTTATCCCATTAGCTATCATAGTATATATAGATCTAAGGCCGCACGCAGCAATTATAAGCTAGAGTAATTAGCCATTAGCTCCTAGAGGGAAGGCTTGTGAAATATTTGAAGTAAAGGTGGATATACTGCCAAGTGTATAGGGGAACAGTGCGCTAACTTGTAGTCTCTCTAGATGATCTTTTGTGACTTACCACGTGCTTTAGGGGAGGGAGGACTACATCACATATGGAGCTTCTGGGGCTAGGGAGCGGTAAGGTTTAGGATACGTTTGAGAACCGCAAGTGACGGAGCCTTAGATATATTTCTGGGGGGGGGGGAGGTGGGAGGTTTATGGGGTTACCTATTTGCTGTTAGTGATGTTGAAGACGTCCTGTAAAGCCTCGGTTTGAGAGAGTAATGATTTTCCGCCTAATTCCACAAACCACTCTCCATGGAAGTAAATCCTGTGATCTCATCATATATTTTTAATAAACGGGGGCATCTTGTTTTGTTTGCCATTATTCTTAGGCTATCTATCCCCGGATGAAGCCACCCTCACTTAACCGGTTCCGACCAGCAAATGTCTAATATCCTATCCCTGTGCCGCACTAGCGCAGGCGACTGAGCCGCCAGCTCCGCCAGTCTCCTATCCTGCCAGGCCATGTCGCCGTCCAGCAGCAAGTGTGTGTATGAAAACACCGCAGCGTCAAACAATGATGGCTTACTACGAGGATCGACTTCCTTCTCGGTCGCACCTTCTCCACCTGCCTTGGTATCAGTCCCCTTCTCACTCCCAAAGAACCAGTCATCTTCCCCCAGGACCGTTGATAGCGCTTCGAATGCCTCGTCTGCAGCAGCGTAGATGGCGCCGGCGTCTATGACCGCCGTCCCGGTCGCTCTTAATATCTCGGCCTCGGCTGCTCGTCGAAGCGAATGCAACGTGCTCGCTCGTGCCACGTAAGACCTTGATATGGGGTTGACGTATAATCGGCCCAACAACTCTGTGTTTTCTGGTGCTAGGT
Source organism: Zalerion maritima (assembly GCA_022664585.2). Classification (NCBI taxonomy): domain Eukaryota; kingdom Fungi; phylum Ascomycota; class Sordariomycetes; order Lulworthiales; family Lulworthiaceae; genus Zalerion; species Zalerion maritima. The sequence continues at coordinate 85,296 of JAKWBI020000160.1, read as the reverse complement.
ATAAACTGTGCAGCTATGTTTTCTCGAAATGTTAGCTCCACGGGTTTTAATCTAGTGTGAGGTTGAGAGTAGTTTTTGAGCTGGACTTACCCACGCGCATCGTATCCTGGTGTCAAGGAGGGACTGGTATACTTCAGCTCTCATAACTCCCTCCACGTCTCCCACCCGCTTCCCACCAGCGCCGCCATCATAGCTCAGACCGAACTCCTCAAGCTTGCCTGACGCAACAGGCAATACAGCTCTGTGGTGCAGTGGTATCCTCCCCAACTCAGTTCCTTTCTCCTCAGGTTCCCTTGCTGCCTCTATCGCCGCAGTGGGCGCCCGGGGGAGCAGAAACGGCAGCACACCTGTGGGCGAAGCATGATTGTTCGATGCCACTGTCTCAAACTCTATGCCTGCTAGCCTCAGAAATACCTGCCATTTCAGACAAGTCGGGTTGTAGCTGGGAAGACCTCTCGGGGCGTCTGTCGGGGACGAGAAGACGTGGAGAGTGTTTTTGGTTCTAGACTCCTCGTCCGGACATCGCACAGGGAGTTCGGAGGCGGCATATGTGACCAGCGGGAAGTGGGAGAATAGCTGCCTGAGCGGGGATGGGATGGTGAAAATGGAGGAGCTTCCGGTCCGCCGCGGGGATTCCGGCATTGCGGGGGTTGAGAGCCCGAAGATGGGCCTAGGCCAGGTCGGTAGGCAGGACGGAACGATGTATTTTCTGTGGAATTTATGATAATGGGCTTCGGTGATGAAAGACCGTGCTGGGTTTGTAACTCGGAGATGCACTGCAGGTAAAAGGCTCGTGTGACTCTTTCCCTCGTGGGGGGTTTGGGTTGTAGGATTTAATCCAGCTGCCCCAATCTAAATTTGCTATCCAGGATTAAGAATGAACAAATCAATTGTTATCGTGAGATGGGGGCTTCTGTCGTGGACAATTGCGGTTGATTTGCCAAGGCCCAGAAATTGCATCAAATCGCGACCGCTTGCTCCGTTGCGCATTGCGGGGCGGGAATTCCGTTGTCGATAAGGTGTGGAGCCGCCCAGCATCGTACCTTGCAGCATTCAGCGAGCCGTCTCGCCTAGAGAGTCGCCGCTGTGCATATAAATTGCCGCCCTCCATCCAGCCACGGCCCGAGTCTCGTTGTTTTTTCGGCCCCGCAAGCGGCGAGTATTGCTACCGAAATCCCACAGATTGGCCGTGGTGTAACCGTCGCAGAGCGATTGCAATCCCATATATAGACTTGCACTTCTTCCCCCTACGCTACTGCGTCTGAAATGAGAAGTGGTGCAACGTCCGGAGAGTCTTTTCTTCACCGAGCAATATGGGGAGTCCTCCGCACATAGCTCCTTGTGTTCCCTAGAGGGATCGCATTTTGTTACCCGGTTTCTAGCCTCGACAGGGAATGCAACTAGAACCCCCTTGGCTACTACCAACACAAAAATTACAACTATTAGCGGCTGTTTCCTTCCATAAGCCCGCGCATCCAACAGCGGAACACCGAATGATGGCCGAAACGTTTCCTGTTTGTAGTGCTTGGCCTGCGAACCTGGGAATCCGAAAAGTCCCGGCAAGTGGATTTCACTGGGCTCTGACGAATCATACTAGCGTGTACCAAGATGGGGAAGGGGAGGGCAAGGGCCACCGCGGACCTGATTCTCATCAGCAGTAACAGCAGAACAGGCGGTGGAGGGAAGCAGGTTTCGAGAACATGCAAAGAAAACGTCGTGCGCACAAGAGGAAGAAAATAAAAAGGGTGGATGTATGTTGGTCAACACGTATTATCGTGGGCAGAGTCGCAGCGGCTGTTCTTGTTTCTGTCCAGGATGATATATTCGACGGAAGCCAGCCGGTGATTCGTGCAGCTCATGCTCCACCACCCCAGACAATGGGCCGATTTAACGTGGGATGCCGATAATCTGCTACTATCAGAGCCAACAAAAGTCCAAAAAGCTCCGAAATACTGTCTGGGTCCTGTTTTAAGGCTTCCCCCCCCCCCTCTTAATTTTTGGAGCTGGCGAGTTGGGCGCTTACCTCATTCTCAACCCGTATTTGTCGGTTTGACGGGAATAAAGACTAGATGGTGTTGCCGTTAATTGCAACTAGGTTGCGATGTGATATCGATGGTACTTGGCCACAAAAGTACTCCTGCGGAAGGGACTACGGGTACACCAAAGTAGCAACTGGCTGCCCTGCAAGAAAAAGATGTCTGCCCGTCGCATGAAATTTGAAGGTAGCTACCAACATTCCGCAGGCTCACTTTGGAGAGAAAAGAAAAAAATCCTGACTACTATCTGTGCTTCGAGTTTCCATTTACGGAAGCCTCGAGAGGTCAGCATCACCAGGATTTTAGTTTGAGGAATGCCCCATCCTCTGGTCGGCGCATTGTCGCAAAGAAATCTCGGCCGTTTCTTTCACGAAAGAAGGTCCGGAGTGTGGGGGATACTTGTGTGACGGTACGTACGGGGTACGGGGTACGTGCGCAGGGACTAGGAAGGCAGCGCCTAACTCTGCAAAAGACCGAGGTCCTCCAGATCCCCCCTTTGGGAACAGGAAGAAACCCAGGCCTGTTCAGGAATTTTCCAGCGCTCTTTCCATATCTACTGGAGCTGCAAGAACCATCTCGCCACTTATCCGCACTGACAGTACCCCTGCTCAGTTCGAGCAAAGCGCGAGAGACGACCATGTACCACCCTGGTACCTGCTGTCCGAGACCATCACTCCTTCCGGCGCAAACTCTCAGTGACGTCGCGACTCATGGGTTTTGAAGGTAAGTTTGAGCAAGGGAGAGTGCGACCACTATTCGCAACTCTTGGTAGTACACACTTCCCTGCTCTTATGCCGACCCGTGTGGTTCCTCGTTTCTCGTCAGATATGAGTACTTGATAATCCCCAGAGTTGGGATATGATGACAAGTACATACCCGCTCCGCCTCTCACCTTTCCCATTCTCATCCGATTTTCGCTGTCCTGTAATACATTTTCGTATTATTACTCTAAAATCCCAAAGTACCTCCAAACATCGTCCACAGTCTGACGTCTCCCCACACCCACTTTGTGGCAGCCTTGGATTCCTTGCTTCCCTGTGGCTCCCCCACGCCTCCCGGTCTCTCACTCATCACCACCAACTATCCACGCGCCACATGTCGGATCGCCAGTAATATCCAAGTACGGCTTAATACCAAAGGCCACCTCCTTCTTACAAGGGGAGCTGTCACTCGCTTCCCCCCCCTCCCCGTGCTCGCCTCGTATCTAGCGCCCTTCGCAGCCTTCTCCCCTCTCGTCTCCGTCTCGTGCCCTGGACCTTTCTTCCCCCAGAATTCTCCTTATATCCTATCATCGCTCCCACCTGACACTCCTGTCTCATCGTCCCCAGACTCGGTCAATCTTATTCCTTACCTAGGTCCGCCCGCACAAAAAGTACCATTATTTAAGGTCGATCGCCTTCTCGGCCCCTCATAAGCTTTCTTTTTCTGTATGCGACAGCGTCTAAATTCGGTCGCTTCCCTCCAGAAAAACCCAAGGTTCTCTCTTTGTAATATTACCGCTGGTCTCCTGGAGTGATCTTTCGTCCTTCCGTGTTTAAAACCACCACCGTGTCCCGTCCGCTCCCCGGTCTCCAAAAACCACCGAATTAATCTAGGCCGCTTTTAGCCTGTTGCGACTTATACCCATCGATCTTTGTATCCGCCTCTTTCAAACCCGAAGTCAAAGCTTGAGTCGCCGCTATCGAGTCAAAGAGTCTTTTACATCGTACGCTTAACCTGTCATCTTCTGAAGCCGGGCGCCGCCTCCTGTTGATTAGTCTTTGTCCTACTCGACTCGTATCGGTTTATAAAATCCTTTGTCCTCGTCCACCCCGCGTTTCCTTGCTCGGTATATCCTTTGATATATACAAGGAAGATCGAATAACTTCCTAATCGCTCGGCTGCCGCCCCCTTCCACAGCCGACTAAAACAATACGCGAAAAAATATATATAAACACGCATCGCAATGGACTCGACACAAACTTCCCAATCCTCTGCTTCCCAGCAGCCCTCGAGCTCGTCGATGCCGCAAGCGAGCTACGTCCCTCCGGCACCAAAGGGCGGCCAGACGGGCTCATCGACCGACCCCTTCCTTCGCGACTTTACGCTCGTTGCCGAGGCAGCGAAGCGAGCCCAGATGGCATGCATGATTCGCGATCTTGGGGACATTGGTCTTTCCTAGAGACTCGCACGAGCTGATGGGTGTGCGACTGGGGGATGTTGGTCGCTTGCACCTCGGCTTGGTTTTTCCAACGCCACCACGCCCTACCCGCGCATTTATTACACACACGACGCCCAACGCCCAGACACCATGAGAATCGGGCAGGGGGTTTACAACTGAAAGATTGCTTGCCTTCCCTCCACATCCCTTTCTCGGTGGAATATCTCGGCCATCTAATCCCGAATACGTACCCAGACGTAGTGTTACAACGGGCCTCGCTGTACACTACACCTTAGGGTAATCGACTGGGACAAGGAAGGGTCCAGTTGGTTTGCACTTGCTCGGGTTTAGAATCGTGATAGATTCTCTTTTGATCTTCTCAATCGTCCTTCACCCCCACACCTCTCTACGTAATGACTTTTTTCTTACCACTGCAAGAATCGACCGAGTCGAGTTGGGCGAATGCGCACGGAAAACATGGAAACCAGATCCTTCGGGCTTGGTTGCAGGAAGTTTGGCATGGCATGCGTCAGTGGGCGTCGGTCGGGCCAGAGCCGGTTGGCTGGGCAGGGAGTCTGGAAATATCGGGGCTGATTGACCTAGCCATCCAACAGATAGCCGAGGATATAGGGAATGGCTGGATTGTGTCTCTGGAATGGGGCCTTTCAGCCAACCCAAACAACAACTTTTTGCCCCTCCGACCAGTCCCTGGGATGGATGGGTGCTTTGTCGGAATTTTCATTTGACGACTGCGCATTAGGCGGCAATATCTATGTACCTTTTTTTTTTTTTCTATATCGACCTGCATCATTGGATTTTTGTGTGGGCCCCGGCAACAAATGGTTGGAGTTTTGCGGCATTCAAGTTCCTTGCGGCGTTCAAGTTCCTCGCGCCAATATTTCTAGATAGCATATCAAGCGGCGGCGGCTTTTGTGTGCATTCTCTTGGAGGACATTTGATATTTGGGTTTTCGGGCTTACGCATGGCCTCGGTGGCCAGCAGAAGTGTGCTCGTCAATCTATATAGACTCTTTTTCGACTTTCTAAGCTAGGCGGTCGGACGTAGCATTCGTACTGCAACAGGAGAAGAAATGCATGTGGGGTAAATAAATTGAAACCTTACGGAATAATTATGCTCGGGTGTTTGGATTTGAATATTATTGAGTGAAGCCTTGGCATGCGAATACTTCACTTTATTCTTTGGGCCTGGGAGGATATGAGAGCCTGCGATATAGAAGCAACGTGTCATTTCTGGGCAGGTACTAGGCAGCCTGGATATATGTCCTTCCACATCAGGAGAAAATGCTATTCTCTGCAGCTTGAGATTCCTACATTTCGATCACAGACGGCATGACATGCCCCTACGAGAAGAATTGCACTGCCACGAGTGCATATAAATATCCATGTGGCTTTTACGCCTTATATCCCTTGATACACACACTGAACTATCACCTCACTGGGGCTCTACCACACAGAACCCATATTGCCCCCCCTCTCCTAAATATCAGTTGGAACGGTACGTGGAGGATGAGCAGTAATATAAAAGCATTTGATGAACGTTACGTACCGGATAACCAGCCTCATTATGGGGAGCCGTGGATGTCCCATGGAATATCGCACTGTATGACACTAGGAGGTCCAAGCCAAGATATACCGTGCGAATTTATCCGGGCCTTTGCTCCCTGCGTCATGCCGGTTGGGAGCCTCGGCATGTCTGGGGCAGGAATGGAATCTGGGGTAAGCTCGGTCAGCACGAGGCGGGGAGGGCAGCATTTACTTACTGTATGCAACGTCCAAAAGTCTTCAGAAAAAAAAAAGTAACCTCAATAAACACTTCAGTTTCCGGCTGTTTTATGTATATATATATTTAATTTCGTTATCCCCTCAGACACCCGTCTTTTTGAAACGTCAATCGACCAAACCCCGGATTCTTTTGGAAACAAGCAAGCTACATACATTATTAGCATTGGAACTAGTTACGCGTAGCGATTGTGGACCTGCCTATCATACTGCCGCAAAGCCACCTACAGCAGCAATTGTCGAGAAACGTACAGTAGCTTGGGAGGAGAAGAAAGAAAAAAAAGAAAGAAAGAAAGAAAGAAAGAAAGAAAGAAAGACAGAACAGCAGCGGCAGGAATGGATCCCAGCAGCTTGTTCAACGTCAAGGCAAGCAACGGGCGCCCGTTCCGTGTCAGAGAAAACGCCGATATTAACGCAGCAGCTAACTATGATGCAGGGAAAAGTCGCCCTCGTGACGGGAGGTGCGTACGCCATTGCCGTGGGCGTTATAATCCATCCCTATTCGTGACCCCCAAGCCCGTCTACTTCCCAAGCTCCCAACCCTTGATCGACCATGGACTGCCTGACTTACCCACTTGCCTACCTATGTTACTGCTTTGTGGGAACTCTGGGGATCCGACACTTTGTATCCTTCCCCCGACACTCTTTACCGCCCACACCACCTTGTTTTCTTACCTGAGCCTGAGCCTGAGCCTGAGCCTGAGCCCATCCCGTCAGTCGCTAACCAGGGGTGTGTTTTTTCCCTTCCGCCGCAACAGGAGGCAAGGGCATAGGCCTCATGATTGCGCGGGGCCTCGCCCTCAACGGGTGCAAAGTCTACATCTGCGGCCGCAAGGGATCCGACCTCGCGGACGCGAGCCTCGCCGTCAACAAGGAATGCTGCGCTTCTCCCACCAAAACCGGCGCGGGGGGGGGCAGCTTGGAGCCGCTCCAGTGCGACCTCCAGTCCCTGCCCGCGTGCCGGGACCTCGCGTCCGCCATAAGCTCCCGCGAGGAGAAGCTGCATATTCTCGTCCACAACAGCGGCGCGTCGTGGGGGGACGAGCTGGAGTCGTACCCGGACTCGGCGTGGACCAAGCTGCTCACGCTGAATCTGCAGAGGGTGTTCACGGTGACGCAGTTGCTGCTTCCACTGCTCAAGAAGGCCGGGGCAGGGGAAGGCGAAGGTATGTTTATGTCTAAGGAGTGTTTTTTTTTCTTTTTCTTTTTTTTTTTTATACTTTTTTTTCTTCCTGCCTCCCTCTGTGGTCTTTGAACCCACCGCCCCCGCCCTAATCCCGAAATGTCAGCCAGCGCGCGCGGTAATGGTAGCAGTGGCGGCGGTAAATATAAGTAGCTCACTCACTCACTTACTGACGCGCGCCCCTTGCGCTGCTTCGCTTCGCTTTGCCCTCCGCAGGAACTTCGCTCGACCCGGCCAGGATCATCCACATCGGCAGCATAGACGCCCTCCGCGTGCCCACGCTCTCCAACTTTGCCTACAGCGCGTCCAAGGCCGGGCTGCACCACCTCTCGCGCACGCTCGCGGTGAAGCTCGGCCCCGAGAACATCACGTCCAACGTCATCGCCTGCGGACCCTTCGAGACGAACATGATGAAGGCCACGCTCGAGAGCCTGAGGGATGTCATCGAGGACGGAAATCCGCTTGGCAGGATAGGGACGCAGGAGGACGTGGCGGGGACCGTGCTTTGGCTTGTCGGCCGTGGAGGGTAAGTGATATGATAGTCACACACACACACACCCTTTCTTTCTTTCTTGGCCGGGGTTTTTTCTTTTTCTTTTTTTTTTTTTTTTTGGAGAGAGAGAGAGAGAGAGAGAGGCTTCATGTTCGGTGCCTCTCTGGGAGAAAGTATACTATGCTAACATGAAATCATCATCAAATTATAGGGCATACGTGAACGGAGCGACAATCTCCCTGGACGGGGGAGTTCATCTCTTGGCCAGGATGTAAGACAGAGAGAGAAAGAGAAAACACTGTTTTGGGGATTTCTCTCGTGAATATCAAGGAAGCAGTGGGAAAAAAAAAAAAAAAAAAGGCTCTAGCAAGAAAGGAAAACGGGAGGGAAATCGCTATCTCGAATTCTAGTAGCGTAGCTAGCCGAAGGGGGGGTAGTTGGGTTTTTTTGTAGCTAATTGCGTGTATTACATACATACCGAGTTGTCACCTGACATGCGATCTTATGGATATCATCGCGGAGTGGCAATTGTTATCGCATTGTGTGGGAGGCGGATCTTGCAGGGCTGTCTTTTTTTTTTTTTTTTTTTTTTTTTGGAAAAAGCAGCCCAGACAGATACGTTGAAATGATACTTTGTATCCTACTGGTTCGTGCGACCCGACGTGGTAGTTCTCAGGAAACTTGCAATCTCTCTCCCCCCGTGTGCTCACTTACACGTATGTACAGCATGTACCTGCTCTGCTGCTGGTAGGTAGGAACCCAAAGTGCCGCCGCGTCAGTTTCCGGGGAAATTTTTTGCTGTTTATTATTTATTTACTTATTATGCATGGCATGTGCGTGTGTGTGTGTGTGTGAGCCCTTGGACTTTTATATCCGTTTCTTCTATCTCTGTCTGTTGAAGATCTATCTGCAACTAAATAGGTAATACTGAGATGTAATCTGAATCTCAAGGAGAGGGGGATTAGGGGAAGAGGGCGTCACCCAATAGATTTCCATAGATGCTGGCAAAAAAGGAACAAAGAACAGGAACAGACCCAATAGAGCCCAGAACCCAGAGATATTTATTGGAGTTGTAGTTTAGTAGTCGTCGTTATTGCCTGGTTGGTATGGAATACACAGCAGGAACACTGCTCCCAGCTCAGAATACCAGGACCCCAGGACCGCCGAGCCGAACACATGTTCGATAAGGGAAAAAAATAGCGAGACCTAGAAAAAGTTGAGGGGCAAAGATGACAAAAACCATTAGACAACGGGAGGAGTGAAAGTTGTAACCTTCTGGCAAAATCAATGCAATGAAGCAGCCAACCTACCAACGCCCATATGCTATGAGTTTGCTGCTTGCTGCTGCGCGATGCTGGTTGCGGCTAGCCCGACCCTCCTCCAGACTCTTGTCTCCGACCTACCCAGATACGTATCTACGGCCCCTAGCTGCCTTTGTCGCAAGCAAGACAGCTTTGCAATAAATCATCGTACGCCCCGCTGCTGACCCCGTGCTGAAACATCATGAGCTACTAGAAGTTTGAGTTCTTGGGTACCCTATCCACCACATCGCCCAACGCGACGAAAGCCCCTTCTTCACCACTGGGCCGCAGACTCTCCAGCAGGACCTCGGTTTGCGCCCACATCTTCTCCAGAGACGCTTTCTTAGATTTTCCCAGTGACACTAAATTTCAAAGTTAGCAACCACGAGAGCACGTAGAAACAGTACTCCACCCATAGCAGACAAAATGACTCACCAAGTATCGCTGAATTGAGCTCCTCCGCCACAGCAACCCTGCCCTTTCGGTCCATCAGGTGCGCCATTTCCTTGACCTTGAGGGGATTCGGGTACGCAATGAGAGCAAACGCCTCCTCGAGTGCCTTCTTGTACTCCTTTCGTGTCTCGTCCGCAAACTCCATCTTCAGCGCCTGGCCGTAGTCGATCATTTCGCGGAGCAAAACTTCGGGGTCGGCCGTCATGTCTATCTTGTTGCTCCTACTGCCGATACTATCTTGTTCGAAATCGAGTTCGTCATCGTCGTCGATTGCCTCTTCATCGTCGAGTTCCATCTGCTGTCCGAATTGGGCACCTCCCCGTTTCGCGGCGTGCTCCCCTCGCATATTTATCTCGGCTGATCTCCTCGCCATCTCGATGAACTTTCTGCACTTGAGCCGGAAATAGACATGCTCGTTCTCTTTTAGTACGTTCGGGTAATGTGTGGTTGTCAGTTCAAGAGCTTTATCTATGTCACCCTCGAGTACCGCACATCGTATTTCTAGAAACGACTTAGTTATCAATTTGCGACTGGAGTCAGTGAAATGAGTGTGGCCATGTCATACCTTGCCGGTTTGTAGCATCCTCGTCATCTCTAATGCTGGGGCCTGGGATCTGAGCATTGGGGTCAAGATTAAGATCCTGCTTCTCGGCATGTGTTTCTTGAGCAAAAGCCCTCGCTGTCTCCACATAACCGTCATGCTGCAGGTATTGCAGTACTAGGGACTGGATGAGCTCTGTTTCGTCGAGGCCTGGTACGAGGTTGTCGGCACTGGGGAAAGTTAGCATGGCACCCTCATTTCGATCCTCTCTGTTGAAAATGGAGTCGTGATACGAACCTTGTACTGCGGATATCCTGCCATATCTCGTCCTTACAAGACTAGAATGAGAGTCAATAATCATGCCCATATATATATATATATATATACAAGTAGGAGTCGTAAATGGTGGTTCCCATACCTGCATCATGCCGTCAATGTTAAAGATGAATGGGAATTGCCCAAAGTTGGCTCGGATGTTTTCTCCCGTTTTCTTCATACCCACGATGGGGTATATTTCGGCAAGACTCTCCCGCTTGTCGTGGAATGCACACCCTAGTAACGAAGTCAGCAAAGGAAAAAGTCCCGACCCTGCCGCCTCCCATGGGGTTTTGAGGGGGCTGTCACATACCCAAGTCGACACCGTTCTTAGTGAAGAAGATAGAGTTCGTTCGAAAGTTAACACCACATCCAACAGTATCACCTGTCGTAAACCGAGGTCCATAGTCACGGCCACTATTCTGGGCGACAAACGTGTTCCCGTCGTCCCCGTGGTACCCCCACGATTCGGTTTCCCACCCCGGAGCCCTGTTGATAGAGACTTTCCGACTGGCGAACCCTACACAAACGAAAGTTTCCTCTCGTTTCTTACTAAGGACCGTGACCTCAAAGTAGTATATCCCACACGCCGGAGGCACGGGGTTGTCTGCACGGATAGCTGCAGCTTCGTGTTCCCGTTCGTTGTTGGTCCTGGGCGCAACAAACTTCGCCTCCAAACCATCGAGGGATACCTCTAGGTGAGTAGCCCTGTCGTGCCTATTCCACTTTGTGGGCAGCTCGCCGACAGTCCGGTCTTCCAGCGGATGTGAATTCCTCTCCACCACCTGGAAAGGGACACCCCGGTGAGACCCTGACTTTTTCCCGTTCTGAACCGCGCCGTTAGTCCCGTTGCTACTGCCGCTGCTGCCGCCGCCAGATGTTGACTGTGTGCCCATGCTGTGGCTGTCCTTCAGTTCTATTGTCGCCTTGTACTGGTCTTGTAGTTTTTCGGCAAACACTGTTCCCCTCAGGTAAGATGGGATAAAGAATGCCGAGGACAGTTGATTATTGGGAGCGACGGGAGCACCTCCACCCAGGAAGAGGTTGAATGCTCTCGACGACGGAGGGAGATGGGTGCTTCGGGTGGCCCACGGCCTTCTGGGACCACTGTCGGCGGTCGTACCATTCTGCTCGGGCTCGGGCTCCTGGTTTCGGTATGGAGCGGAGGAGGGGGCGGAGGCGGAGGCGGAAGGGCTATGGTGGCGGTGATGGCTGTCAGAAGGACCGGTGTAGACCTGGAGAGTTGGATTCAGGAGGTTCGAGAAGGCGTTGGCGCGGGTAGCCGGATGGGCCGAGATATAGGACGGACGGCGGGTTCTACTGTGGCCTGTTATACCGGCGTAGAAGTTGGCATCTTGGTCCTGGAATGCATGCTGGAAGGGACTCGACATGCTCGCGGTAGTCGAGATCGTCCCGGGGCAAGACTGGCTGCCCGGGACTGCAAGAAGGAATCGAGAATGTGGTGGAGGTGCCGATACAAGTCGATCGCCCCAAGATGACTACTATCTCAATCAGCACTGTGAAAGTGTGCGAGACACCTCGGCGTTTGGGACGGACGGCAAGGGACGAATGACTCCCAGAGTGGTTCGAGAGAGATGCCCGTAAAGTTTAAGTGTTGTTGCAAGTACGGAGGAAAGAAAGGGAGAGAAATGCAGAGGAGGTACAAAGAAGACAGTTGCGGTACTAAATCGATTAGGAGGTAAATCAGTTGTAAAGGTGTAGTATATCACAATGCATTCGCAACGGAGGAGTTAGGCCTTCGTAGTTGGAGATCAGTAGCACTCTTAGGTAACCCACGTCACCTATCAACCCCTGCTGCTATTGTGCTAGAGCCACTGTAGGAGTGCCCCAAGGAGAAGCAGCAAAAGGCGCATCTTAGTGGCTTGCTCTTCACTGGTCCGCCGCGGCTGATAACGGCCAAGTGGGGTGTGTCCAACAAGGGTGTGATTCCAACCACCCCATTTGGCCAGAGCAAACACAACGTCAAGTTGAACTGAGCGAAAGCCGGAGACGCTCAACTTGTGCACAGCACAGCATGCACCGATCAGCAGTCTACGTGACTTTCGGCCTGCCACACTCTACTTGCCACATCTTCCACTCCCAAAACGGATGCTAGCACGGTATTATGTAAGCCAGCCTCCACTCTCACGACTTCATGCCGTCTCTCCTTGTCCCATCTTCCCGCGTCCCAACTGGTCGCGAGAGATGACGGGCGCAGTGTTTGCGCTCATCAATCTATTCACTTATCCATCCCCCTCCAGCTTTATCTCGCACCTCTAAAATTTCCCCTAATCACTCCACCAGAAACACCCGACCGACGCATTATCCCCTAACCATCCTTCGGGCTTGAATTGCCAGCAAAGGAAAAAGTCGCATCCCACACATTCGGTGAGGCATCGCAACATTGTAGGACGTTTGCAAAACTGGATTTTGTCACAATCAATTGATCTCCGACGGAATTTAGTTTCATACACATTGTCTATTGAGAAATAGGTCCAATTATATTTTCTATTGTGCTCCTATTCACCAGCAAGAGAACAATACTGCTCCCAGTGAATGCAAATTTCCACATCCGTTCGCTATGTTTCTCAAGTAGTCTATCATGTATTTTACTGCACCCTCAAAATGAAGGTCACGAATATAATGCATGTCGCTTGCCTGCTTCATACCCAAAACTCCAAGACACCCCCAAATGAAAACAAGATTTCAGGGCTTCATTCCCAATTCCAAACGCCAGACATCAAATGCGATATCATCCACGGTTCTGCAACATGAACACCAGTATATAAGTGCTGTTCCAGACAATCATTCATAACTCCATGCCGTAATTATGCTATTGATTTGTAGAAAATGGGCCACAACTCCTACTAGGAGCAGCCAATCCATGATGCTTCTATGAAGCAGCTGCAACAGGTGCTGGAGCAGGTGGGGCAGGTGTCGAGGTACCGGTTGGCGCGGTAGCTGGGGACTCGACAGCAGCAGCGCTTGGGGGAACATCCTTCATGTCGACATCGGCCGTGCTAGGCGTATTGTTGTCGCTCTTGTTGGGCTGACTAGGAGCATCCTTATTCTCTTTGTTGCTGCCCTCGGCGGATACTGGAGCGGTGGCAGTAGCGGCGGCAGGCACCTCCTCCTTGGCGGGTTCCACAGGCTTGGGCTTCGGATTGGTTCGCCAGCGGGAGAGTTCCCATACCTCGCCTGTGAAGCTCTTCAGCGTGAATGTCTTCTTAGTCCACTTTCGAGTCGGCTTGCCAGACCTATCCAGAGCTCGAAGACCGGCGTTGATGGCACCTTGGTTTGCTTTGGGACCGAGTTTGTGACTTGCTCTAGGCTGATTCGGATCAATAGTTCCATCGTCGCTGTAAGAGCAGTTAGTATCTTGTCCCTCAATCATGAAGTCAGAGGGGGTATTGCGGTCCTACTTACAGTCTTGCCTTCTTCTTAGGACCAGGCTTTCCTCGTGGCTTAGGTTCGCCATTGGGTCCTTGTACTGCTCTCTTGACTCCCTTCTTCTTTGGCATCTCTACAGCAGGGGTGCCAGGTACACCAGGCGCTGCTTGGGAGGGAGCCGGGGTGCCAGCGTTCGAAGGGTTCTCGGATGGGTTCTCAGTTCCATTGACCACTGGTGCGCCAGCAATTGTAGTAGATGTCGCGGGCGAATCCTTTGATGGAGAGGGCTCGGGCTTCATCGAAGCTGGGTCGACGATGGCACGAAGCTTTTCTAGGTTGACTTTGAGCGTGACCAGCAGATGCGGAGCGGAGTCGGTTGGGGTATTGTTCGCTGCGGGAGCAGGAGCAGCCTTACCCGACTTTCGTCGGCTTGCGGCAGCTGATGTTGAACTCTTTGGTGGCATATTGATGTTACGTAGAATTTTGTCTCAGGGAAGGTGTTGAGAAGGGTTGTGGTTGATCGTTTTGGAAGGTTGTTATGTGGATTTTTTGGATATGTGGTGTTGGGGGGAGAGGAAAGTTGTTGAAGAGACCTTAGATGTTTTTATTCCTGAGGGCGGAAAAAAATATTGGTTGGTCTGTTGCATTGGTGTGGTTCCTTCGAGCCTTCTCTCGCCTTGTCAGGTGCCAGCCACGAAAGCCTTTTCACCTTTGATCGGCGGTTTGGGGGTTCGGCAAAAAAGGTGAAGGGTGGTGGCGAGGAAATGATTGTGACAAAATTAGTCGATGTCCTTTCGCGTTAGGTCTAACGTTGGCCCTATTGGCCTTCGCAGAGGTCCCTTTGTCTCTTTTGGTCTAGGCGTGACCCTCCGGCCGGGTCAAAGTGGCGATGGGACAGTCAGGTAGGCGCGATGGCGTCTCGGTGTTGAAGGGTGGTGATGGTGATGATGGACCATCGATGGCGATGATAGTGTTGGTGATGGGTTGCGTGGGTGTCAAGGTGTCAGGGTGGGATTTTTGGGAAGGAAGAAAGGGGAGATTGGGGAGACACTGGTCGAGGGGGCAGTTCCATTTTGGCTTCTGGGTTCTTGGAGCAAAAGTGCGGCCCACGCTGGCTGGTATTGTGTGTCCGGTCGTGCCTGCGGGTGTGTTGGACTTTCCCAGGAGGAAAATCCTCGCACGGGCCACACAGGGGAAGTTGCATTCCGCGACAAGGCTTTTCTCTTGCTCGCTTCCCTGGTGCGCGCCTGCTCTTGCTGCCGGCTAGTTCTTGTCCTTGCTCCTGCCGCTGCTGACAAGAGACATCCATCCACACGCACACATTTCTCATCCAATTCCCTTTTCTGCTTGCAGCCACAGCACCAGCATCAGCAACGCGAAAAAAAAAACTCACCACTCATCCTAGCCCGCCCCCTTCCTTCCTCACTTTTCTAGACCTACTTCCAAGCTTCCTTCCCACATTGCCCAAACATCCACTCCTCCTAGGGCGTCATTTTCGGCAACATAACACCGCCCAGACACAAGCGGAGCTTCCTGACCGATTCATTAGGTTTCTCGCATGCTCCATCATCGCCATGCCCCGCCCTTGATAATTTCTGCACTTTTCCACATTTAATATTTTAGTCAAGCTTTGGAAAAGCACTATGTAGCTGCATACCATCCGTATCTTGCCATGCTTCCAAGTTATCCACGTCACATCAGAGGATGTAGACGTGTGCAAGAGCTTGACTCCATCCCTATAAAAGCAGCAGTAGTACCGCAAAGAGACATCAGCACCGCTACTTTCTGACATTTCAATACCATACGGTTAGTTCCAAATGCTAATCCTGCATATTAGGCCAGCACAGCCGTAAATCATCATCGCCACGGCGCATCTATCTATCTGGCTCATCAACATGGTGAATAGAGACAGGTCATTTAGGCCATAAGACCCCACAACGGGTGTGTTTGTGGAGAGAAATTCGTTCAGGCCAGCATTGATTCAAGAGACGGAGAGTGTAAATTGAAGTACTCATGGATATGAGCGGCATTCCTAAGGAGCCGGCAAGGGGGAGGGGCAAATAAAAATATGAATTGATGAGTTTGAGCTTCCAGTGCGTCGACCAAGTTCTCGTCCATTCTCATTCAGGATCACGCAGCATGCGATGGCGTACGAGAAGAAGAAAAGGTACAGTCTAAAACACGGGACTGGGGTGACGTGCCTCCCCTCCTCAAATCCGCCCCTCGCTGCTCCAACCTCTTCAAAATACAGTTTAGAAAGAGTCACCCCGATAGAAGAAATAAAGGGCTACTCTCGAAACGCTCCATCAGGCTGTGCGAAGTCATGATCATTTAATTTGCCAGGTACTATCAGACAAATTTGCCCGGATAATGCACTCTTCCCAAGCACGAGCGGAAAATCAAGACCTACTCAGCCAAGGACAATAATAGTATCCTCAATCGTCAATTGTTATCCGTCTCCCATAGCGAAGTGGCCCTTACGCGATAACCCCACCGTCAGCCCTTGACACCCCTCTCTGCACAGTACTTCTCGACCTCCTTCATCAGAGTCTCCTTCTGCCTGGTGACTACATGCATGATATCTCTCAACTCCTTCCCAAGGCCGCCGCCATCATCACCTCCAACGGCCGCATACAGCCTCGTCATCTCTCCAAGCACCGCCTCCAGCTGGTTCGGCAGCCAGGTGACAATGGGGCTCCCACCGGTCGCCGTCGGATGGGTCGTCTTCTTGATGATGTACTCCCTCGCAAAGCACCAGTGCCGGTAGCGAAACTCGCGGACTTTATCGAGCACGAGAAGCCAGAGCCTCCTCGTCTCCGCCAGTCCCTCGACGTCGGCGACGTCGGATCCCAGCGCCACGGCCTTGTCGCGGATGCGCGCCTCGCCCGCAAAGTCTTTCACCCACTCTAGGAACTGCCGGTGGTTGCTGGGTCGGTAGCTCCTGAAGTCCCTGAGGATCTCGGTCAGCGGGGTCGACGGCATGGATATCTGCAGCAAGTTGTCGCAGAGAGGCACGATGCTGTCGTTGGCTCCACTTTCGCCGCGGAACTGAAGGCGGGTCCCGCGGCCGCGCTCCCCCTCGTCCGCGATGTTGTTGATGTTCTCGGAGTCTGCTTTGGGAGCTGGCGGCGGCAGTGCGGGAGAGTCAAAGACCCCTTCGTAAAGGACGCCCCGGGGGAACATGCTCTGGGACGTGATGCCAAAGATGAAGGTGCGGAAGCTGGTGTAAGACCCGGGTTTGGACCGGGTCCACATTGTTTCCATGACCTCGTTGATCTTGGATAGGGCTCCGTACATCCGGGCAAGACCTTCGTTCAGCTCGTGACGTTTGGCTGTCGTGAGCGATGATGGCTTTGACTCGTCGGACGGAGAGCAGGCGGAAAGAGCCGCCACTGCGCCGGCGACGAGGGGGCCTGAGTGCTTGACCATCTCGATGTGAACGAGGACGAAGCCGGCCTCTGATGAGGTCGGATCCATGCCCTTCTCGAATGCACGGACGAGGCGGAGGTTGTCATATGCCATGCCGTCGGAGGGGGAAGCGAGACGGTAGTTGTAAAGGGCATATGATCCAGCGTATTCCATAAATGGCTTGAAGTGGAGACTGAATACAAGGCCTCTCAGTACTGACAGAGTCACCGGGCTGCATGGGGAAATTCGTGTGGTCCTACTCACATCTCAGCACACCGAACAATCGGCCTTGCCACCTGCTTCGGGAGAACATCCCTGGCGAGGCCGTACGACTCCCCGCGAACAAAGCTCTCGTGGCAGGGCTCGAGCAAATACGCGCTGGCGACAAAACTATAGTCCCTGTACAAGGCATTGACGATAACCAGGTCGTCCTTGTACTTATCGACCTCCTCAGTGAGGTCTGGGAGATTGGCGGAGACGTTTTCGCCGAGGGAGTACGTTGCCAAGAGCCCTGGGGAGCCAGAGACAGTTTTGACTGGCATACGTTGGAGGATCGATTCCAAAGCGGAGAATTCCGGGGGTAATGTTGAAGGAGGGTCGACTCGTGGAAGGAAGCCCCTGGTGGTGCTAACGAGGAATGGGGGAAGGCTCGGGTCTGTAGGGAGGGGAGGTGTGAGAATTGGGAACTGGGAAGGGGGAGTGGAAGAAGGTGGAAGGGAGCCCATTGCGACGACGGTGGTTCTGTATTGCTTGTGTTCGCCCGGCGAGCAAGGGGGAAGCTTGGTTTTGGTGGATGGAGGTCTGGTAGTCGGCGGTGTCAAAGGCCAACTGGTGAATGGCAATAGCAATGGAAGCGTTTATCAGAAGGATATGGGCCCTTTTCCGATATATGTATGCTCTTATACTGGCTTGTTGATCTCCCAGCTCACATCCCCTCGTCTCGTTGACTCTGTGCGGTCAGGTATATATACACTAGAGGCCGGAACGAATTCCGGCCACTCCCCACCACGAAAATCATCAACTGAGGAGAAATCAGGGAGACAATGCACGAATCAGAATAGCCCATCGATGCCGTCTCCTCCGCTTTCCAAAATCACCAAGACTTGCCTCTGGTCAGTCACTCGTTGCGGCTGGTCATGATTTCGCTGCCGCTGCCGCGGTGGGTCATCATGTGCGGTGTACTGTATCTGTCCGTACCTACGAAAGGAATCACCTACAATGACGTGTGTGCCGCGGGGAGCAACAAGGAGATCTTCTACTTCTGTGTCATCATTAGCCGCAATGGATAGGCAGAAAGAGTGAATAGAACTTCGAAAAAAAGCCAAACACGTGGAACTATCACGTTATAATACTCCTACCAGACTGAGACATTCCCACGAGTATAAAACACCTATCCCAACTCTCCACCACATCGCATCCATCACGTCCCTCTATCCTCCTCTTCCTTTACTCTCTCCGAGCCTAGCCATCCCGTCTTCCTCCGCCATTTTCGGCCACATATGTCATTCGTCCCTTGTCCGGGCGAGTCTTAATTTCGATGGTGTAATCGTTTCAATTTAAGCCCCACTTTTGCCCGGTGCTGGCCGGCCCAGAGGCCGGAATTCGTTCCGGCCACACCAATGACACGGAGCTCCGATTCCCGGCTTTCACGGTCCTTTCTTATCATATTGCCCGCCGGCACGCAAGAGGGGTAAGGGCACGATTTCCCCTCCTGGTATACTGTGCCGATGGACATGGCTGTTAGCGTTGCTTGACCAGAGCGGAAAGTGGCTAGTCGCACATTGTCCTCCCTCAGTATATCTTTAGAGTAGATATTAGTAGAAGCAGCAGCGACACACGGAATACCATCAATATTCTTTAGAGTATCGTTGAGGCTCTACCAGTGCTTTCCTCACTTAGCGACATGCATCGCGTTATCACAAGCACAAACACCAGACGGCAGGGTTAAACAGGCAAAACAACCCTGTAATAGTACAAGCTGTGGGTATGCTGCCAAATTAGCTGTGACTGACCGATGACAGTTTCGTATTGCAATGCTTGTCCTCCCTTTCGCTAGCTAGGTATTCTTTATATCCCTATCGGTGAACGCATCGAGGCAGCCTGGGATATTGGAAGACGCTATTGATCTCAAGTTCAAATAGCAAAGGCAAAATGCAAAAGCAAAAGACTTTCTCGCCGTAAACTTGGTTCAAAATTGTAAATACCAGTTTCCCTGCTCCTTTCAAACAACTGACATGTCACTGGGCTCCTCAAGGACGATTCTTTCCGATCCAAAAAAGGTCTGGGCTCCGCGTTTGAATCTTTTGGAGAAATAGCAGTTAGCAAAAGAAGCAATTTTCAAAGAGAAATTGGAGAGGGTTGCAATACACATACTTCTTTGCCACATATTTGACGGATTTAGCTACACCACTAGAAGAGTGTTGATTATTCGACAGGTGCGAGTTCGTCTTCACATGGAAGAGCGCCGTAGAGATACTGGCGGTCAACTGGTATAGCTTCTGGGTGACGAAACTGAACGTGTCCGGGTCGGAAGGCGGCTCGCCGCTGAAAATTTCGCCGAGATCATCGAGGAACTCGGCCGTGTTTACAAGGCTCTGGTGTACAAGAGAAACCGGCGCACCGAGATTTAGGACCTTCTGTCGACTTTGCAGGGCTAATATACAGCCACTCATTGCGATGAGACCGGCCGAGATCTCCGACAGGGTATTGTGGGCGAAGAGGTCTTCGTGAATCTCTTTCAAAGGAACCCGCTCCGGCTTCTTTGACGACCCCGGAATAGCTGTGCCACGGGGGAACTTGGTAAACTTGAGACGGTTGTTCACGTCATCGAGATATGCGGAGTCCTCTGATTCCAGGCAATCTTCGTCACGAGGGAAGTTGGTAGCCTGAAGACGGCTGACGGCATGGTCGGCTACAATGGTCAAGTACTTAAATAGAGGTGTTGTCTTCTTCGTCTTCTAGACTTTCTTCGCAGTCATCTTTACCTCCAATATCAACAACGACAGCCATCTCAGGGCTTCGATGAGGCCCAGGATCTCGCCCTCATCCCCGACCACTTTATCCTGGGCTTCGACTGAATCGAGATATTGCTTGTGGGGAAACGGAGATAACATAGCGAAAGAGGGGTAATATTCAGTGGGGAATAAGAAACAAGAAAGCAGCTGTGTTTAGTAGATATTAATAACGTAGAGTCGGGTATTACAAAATCGTGTTATCTTTCCAACGAGTAATTGCTTGTAGGAGAGAACACAGAAGATGGAGAGAGAAGCGGAAAGACTCCCTCGGCTTTGCTGTCCAGACCGCTTCCCTCGCAACACCCCGTGGAAGGTTTCCCCTGGATTGGGAATGAAGCTTGGCTCTTTCCGATAGAAATTTGCGACTATCGGTCCTTACTCCCCATGTTATATCTTTTGAAGGCAGGGGTGCAGCCATCAAGGTGGTGGTCAGCAGGAAGTCACATTTCCTGTGCCCGAGGGAGGAAATCGCTGTGGTAGCCCCTGCCCACCCAACTGAGCAAATCCTAAAAGTATTACGTTACTACCTACCCCACGACAACCAAAGAGATAGGCAGGTACATTATTGTTTCAGTCGGGAAAGAATTAATGGACGGGAAATAAATGTGAATATTTTTACTCCCCGAAAAGACCTGGCCTAGTTCTGAGTAGTTACAAGCAACTTTAATCGGCAGCCCGAGGCGCAATAGTATAATGGAAAACTATGTAGCTCGGGAGAGATGACAGTAAAACACCACGAGAGAACTACCGAAATGCATATTGACAGACCAGAAAATAAAAATGAAAGGACCCATCCGTCGAATCTAGTATGAATGAAAAGCTAAGAACATTCAACAAAATTGCCGTGGCAAAGAAAGAGAGACACGAGAAATTCGAAGTTAGATTGAGCATAATCACACTAAAGAGCTACATCGCCACGACGCCAATACGACAGCATCCCGATATCATCCCCTCCTTCGTCCACCATGGATCAATCCTAACACCCAACCTCCCCCATCCCTGTCCCCGCCTCCATCGCCATCTCCATCTCAATCTCCAAATCCTTATCAAACCCAAACCTAGTACTAGTAGTAGTAGTACATCCCCCTTCGGCCTCAAGTTCCACCGCACCGACGAGGGCCTTAAAGTCGCCTCCGGCCGCTTGAACGGCTTTCATGGCCATCTCGCCGATTCTCCTCCTCCCCTCCATGGCCTCTCTCTCCCTTCGCGCTTTCGTTTTCGAGCTTCCGCTGGGGGCAACGCCGGCCATCAGCGTCTCGTGGTCGAAAGGGGTGTAGTTCACGAAGGGGTCTGGGGCGCCGCCATTGCTTCTGCTTCTGCTTCTGCCGGAGCTGCGGGTGTTGCTGTTGCTTGAGTTGGACCGCGTCCAACTGCGACGCTTGCGGATGGCTCGGCCTGGTTGGCGAGGTGGAGGGAGACGATGGGGGTTGTTGTGGTGGTCCAGCATGCACATGCTGGTGCTTCGCTGGAGACGGGGAGTCGGAGAGGTAGAATCGGAGCGGCGTAGGCTGGAGACCCGGCGCATTGAAATACTGTTGCTTGGCGTGCCGAGGGTGGTTGCGCTGGATGATATCACCGGGTATCGATCACGGGTGCTGGGGCAGCGCCGGCGACGGTCAGATCGGGAGGGACTGATTTGCAGGCTGCGATGGTGCTGTGGGCTTATTTGGTGGTGAGGTCTCATTCGATGTTGGGAGCTAGGAGTGGGGGGAGGGAAGTAAGCGTGTCCCTGGACGGCGAGGTGGTTGACCATGACTTGTGGTTGAGGTTGGCCTGGGCGTCGTTGCTGTTGGGGCATTTGTATCATTGGGTCTGCAGATGCCATGTCTTGGTTTCGGATATGATGGTGGCGAGGGATTGGGGGAGCGGACTGAGGGGACACGTTTTGATTATGTGCTCTCGTTGGTGAGTTAAACCCGTTCAGTTCAGGGGTGTTCATCATTTGCATGTTTAGGTCCATGGTTGCTGAACGGGCGTTTGCATGGGTGTTGGCCACGGTCGATTGATCCCACCAGTTCCCGGGTGAGTTGATCATCCCTTGGCTTCCTTGCTGATATCCATGGTTGTTGTTGTTGTGATGGCCTAGAGGAGAACTGAGCGGCCATACAGCTGAGTCCGGTGCCATCGAGCTATCCGAGTGTTCGACAGCCATTACGCCAGTTGAGTTCTGGCCATGAAGTTGGAGATGAGGTGGCCGACGTTGTTGTTGGTGTGTAGGTCTAGTGTGTTGTTTCTGCTGTTGTTGCTCGGAATGATGACCTTCCTGTATATCCAACGGCTGCAGTACTGGGTTTGCCGGTATATGCTGTCGGGAAAATGGTTTGAATCCGGGAGCGTAGAACAATGACGGGCTCCCGTCACTTATCGAGGTGTCGTCATGGTTCTTTTTGGAAGAAGCTGCTCTCAACGGGGTAGGCGCTAGTGCGGAATCAATAAAAGGATCTTCCAGCTGGCCGTTGACGAATGAAACGTGCTCCACGGGCGGTTTCGAGTTTTCTAGAAGGACCGAAAGAGGTGGTGATCGTGGTAGTCCTTGGTTGGCATGCTTGTTGCTAGACTTATCCGCCTTGAATGCCGTCTTGCGCTCCCAATCATCATGGTTCTTGGCTGGCGATTGGCCCCTCGGTATCCGTCTGGCTGTGTCTTCTTTGCTCTCCCACCATTGTGCCTTCCTGATGCTTTTGGTTGGACTCGACGGAACGGAAGATGGAGGCGGCTGTGATTTTTGTGGTGAGAAAAGCGTTATGCCCTCCAACTTCAACAACTCCGAGTCTGATATTGATTCCTGGCTGGCCCCGTTGCAAGCATCAATGGCATCGCTGAACAATAGATCATTTTCAAGATCTAGAAAGTCTGCCTCCGTAAGGGAAAGCAACTCGCTGCCATTGTTTTCGCCCCGGTGGGTGGAGTGGGGAGCGGGCTGGGTAGAAGACGAGTTGCATTCTGCCACCGATGGGAGGACTGTCTCAGGAAGTATTGCTGGCGATGGTAAGGGAGGTAGGTCGTACGCACTGGTTGTAGGTGCTAGCGGAGGGTCAGAGCCGAATAAGAACTGGTCCAGGAACTCGCTGGGGATTTCATTTTCGAGACTTTGCTGCCAGAGGTCACCAGGAGCCTTTTCGAGGTCGAACTCGAAGGATGTGTATTGGTAGTCTGAATTTTGGGTTGAGATGTCCATCCCGCCGAGGTAGGATCAGCCCCCCTTTAGACTGAACTTCTTTTCTCTTGCTCTCCGAGGGTCGTCTGACGGAAACGACAAATGGCCGTTTTTGCACAACAGCCACGGTCCTGGTCTGCTTCCGGGGACGAGACTAGCAGTATGAGTAGAAGTTATGGTTGGGTTTTGAATGCTACGATTCCCAAACTGGAAGGGAAAAATAGAGAAGAAAAGAATGGGACAATTGAGATCTTGGGATAGCGATGTCTAATGGATTTCGAACAAGACAAAACAAATTTGCCGTGGCAACAGGTGGTATGGAGGCAGTCGGTGGAATCAATGTCTCGCTGACATACCCATCGACATTTTAAATATTATGTATGCACAAGTATTATAGTGGTTTCAAGTCCCTATCTACGTCGCCCACCTTCCCAGGCCACGGGAGAGAGCTGCTGGGGATTGGAATGTTGGTTCAACGCCCGGGTATCATTTGCACACATTGACCCTTCTACTACCCGCCCATCTTCTCCATCCCATCTACAGAGTGTACATCCGCCATTTTGCCCTGGAGAATCATGTATAGCTACGCAAGGCCTGATATGTGAGTGGACAGAGATGACATGGGCTAGCCACATGGTGTTCCCAATGACACTGGTAGTGCTTTGTCTGGAGGGTATTCAAAGGATGGGCATGATTGGAGAGAAGAGCCCTCATGTCTCGGCCTGGTCAGCATGACTCTTTGCACTTGAGATTTAGAGTGCGGAATTCTGGTTTAGGAGAGGCCAGTCTTCGTTATTCTTGGCTGAAAGTGGAAGGGTAGGACATTTGGAGTTTCCGTCTGCTTGCCTGGGCGGTTTCGGCGGATTGGGGCTGGATGGAATGGAATGTACCTGCATTTTGCTATCTGCACGCGCTAGTCAAAACAATGAAATGCTGATGAATGCAGTGAAAGCCGTGTCTCCCGCAGTTGAAGAATTTGAGACTAAAAATAAGCTAGACAGCTTTGCCTGTGGAGGGGGGAAAGGAAATAAAGAGCAGCGGTCCGCCCACCCGTCTGGTGATGAATATCCGCTTGCAGCATATATTCACCGCCTACCGAGTATTTTGCGCCATGATTTCGTTACGGATGCAGAACTACAGTAGAAAATATGCAGACTCCCCGAAGTGGCGGGGTGACCTGATGCTTTACTGCTTGGGGTTATAATATTGCTGCTGAACATCTTATTGGTTATTGGGGTGATACAGTCCTCTCACCCCCCATACTTCACTCTGCATTTTCTCGTAAATCTTCAACGTCGACTTTTCTTGAATTCATTTTACCTAAGAACCGCACGGGTTCATGTTGCCCCTCTTATCTATTCGCTTTGATTTTGAGTTTCTCGTCCTACTATTCCTTGTACATTATAGTGCCCCGGGGAAGCAATGCTTTTGCGAACTATGGCCGTCCAGTGGCTATTAGATACCAACTACCTATCAGGGAGCATACGTTTCTTCAATGTAGGAATCCCGCTAAGGATATGAGGGGGACATACTCAAGCAAGTCCATTCACTCCCGAGTAGTTGACAGCACCATGATTATGGGTTGGAGGCCAGAATGAATTGATGCTAATGGGGCCAAAATGCCTTGATTTCGTTCATTGGTTGAACTATTTCAACGCACTAGACTAGTATGTGCCTGGCTATCTCGTGTTCCTCACAGCCAAACCTTTTACATATACATGCATCCGTTCGTCGCCGATGACCTATGCTACTTTTATTCTACTGCCAAGGTCGCAGCTCCTGAACATATAAATTGGTCAGACACGCTGTTTCTGCCCCCCCCCCCCCCCTGCAACATTTGAATTGCTTGTGCCATCCGATTCCTCGCCCCAGCTTCCCTCTCCCAGAATTGAACTAATCCCAGATACTGATGATGATTCGGGGGTATCAACCAATAATAACACACAAAACAATATCCAAGAAAACTGACGAAGCCAAGGTAAGGTGAATTTCCTCGTGGGAATGATACGCCGCACGTCAGATATGGTTCCGTGGGATTCGTGAACAAACAGTAGAAGCAGCAATCGGAATAAATCGTTTCATCGAGATCTGTCCTTCCATGTCCAGCGACCAGTAGGTGCCCGTAGAGACGCTCCAGTGGCAAGGATACTATCTCCCAGCCCCAAAATGCAAACAGTTAATTGGTGTTCCCAAATGTCCCATGGATGAAATATGCGGTTTGGAGATGATTTGCTGAGGTGGATGTATGTGTCCCCTCTCAAGCCCCATGACTTCTCTCCAGTTAAACGCCTGTAAAACCCAAACATGTATACCGGAAAACAAATAGAAATCCGGGTGATCGCTCGCTTGGTCATTGTGATGAAGGTACAAAACCGGGTCTCGTTGGGAATACTTGAAAAATAAAATAAAAACGCCGTTGTCATCCCATGTATATCCCGAGGATGAAGGTCAAAATAAATACGGTGCGATGAAAAATCGAGTCTGATGCAAAATAATACGGGGATCGTGAATAGGATAGTTGGTTGTATGTACAGTCGGGTGGTGGTGAATAGGGTCGCAGGTAGTGTGCATCAAATGCACACCTTGGGTTAATCCGAGCACACATGAATGTGCGAGGTACACTCATAGTTAACTAGGAACTCATGGTGGACCTTGGATACTGGAGGTGTCTGCGATGCTGCTGATGGGGCCTGTGGAGTTCGACCCGCCCTCTCGGTGGCATTTTGATCTATGCTTGTCCTTCCTACGTCGCATCCTCGGCACACTTTTGACCAGATTAGAGCAGCGAATGGCAGCTTCGTGAGACGCGCGATATCGCAAGCCATGTTTCCTGACGCCGCCGGGGTTGGCTGCCCGTCGTAGAGTCACTATGCTTTCCATCCATGACATGTCGTCGTTATCGGCGTCATCATCGACTTCAAGCATGGTGCATGCAAGCTCGAGCGGATTATCGCTCGCCTCGATGTCCATTTCGTCGACGCTAGGTAGAGAAGGAGGAGGCATGGCGATTGACGTCGGTGTTGCTAATAGGGGGTCGTGAACGTGGCATTGGGTTTCCGTCTGAATCATGCTCAAAAGCCGGTTTTTGCGCTTTTCCTTGCTTTCTTCTATCATGGGGAGAGGCTCTAGAGGGTGAGTCCTGTTATTGGTACGGCTGGGTCGAGAACAGCTGTAACCTGGCGTTGGGGGAACGTCTCTCATTCTCGGCGGCTCGACCATCAGGCTGGGCCATGAATCGAGGCTTTCCACATTGGTATCTAGTTCAAGCTCAAGGGGATAAGGAAAGTCGGGCGATGGGTCGTGGGTTTGGAAAGACTCGTTTATCAGATCGAATTCTGGCACTGTCGCAGGACTGTTGAAAATTGCCCGTCGCTGGGCCTCCAATGTCTGCTGGCTCATCCTGTCGGCCAATCCCTCGACGACCCCACGCGCGGGAGGAGGTGGTGGGCCAGTATCATACGGTGCATATGGTCGTCCAGGAGTTGAACATCGAGGCGGACTCGGGTCGATTAGTCGGCGTGATGGGTTGAATATTAATGAGTGGTCGACGTCCGCTTTTGAATGCCATCTTGGAGGCAATGAAACTGGTGGTGGAGGCAGCTTGTGTGTCTGCCGTGGGAGTAATTGATTGCTGGTTGGGGTGTTGGTTATTGTTTGTGCTGATGACTGGGGTTGTTGTGGTTGTTGTTGTGGTGGTGGTGGTGGTAGGTTGCAGATGGGTGGCAGCGTTGTTGTCTCGCACAGCAAGGATTCCGGCGGTTGTTCGGGCTGATCGTCTAGTAATATCCTCGAATCCGCTCCGTGTGGTGACGAGGCCGACTTGTCGGGACTCGCCATGATCTTCCAGGAGTTGATGATGGTAGTGCCTCGGAGGGCAAATGTGGTGGAGCCAGGGGAGAGCAGAAGAGAAAAGGGAGGGAGAGGTGTGGGCTTTTGGGGTGCGGTGGTGGACGGTGCTATGAGGGCATCCAAGCCAACGCTAGCGTGCACAAGAAGGACGCCGTGGCTGCGACAATGGGTCGACGGTTTGAGCACCAGCGAAAGGGCGGCGGGTTTGGATTTGGGTTGGTACGGAGATGTACTGTACTTCTGCTGC
Source organism: Zalerion maritima (assembly GCA_022664585.2). NCBI lineage: Eukaryota > Fungi > Ascomycota > Sordariomycetes > Lulworthiales > Lulworthiaceae > Zalerion > Zalerion maritima. The sequence goes on along the minus strand of JAKWBI020000160.1, from coordinate 57,970 downwards.
GCACTGCACGGAACAGAGGACAGTCACCAACTACTAGCGGCTAACAGAGGTACCACGGTACAGCGTCTGGCCATGGGTGCCAGGAGGCGCCCCTCGCCATCAAAGGAAAACGGGGCACTTTCCCTCGGCTGGCACTGGTGACGGACGCTATTACTGTAGCAGCAGCAGCCAGATGTCTTCGAATTTCGCTCTCGCCAAACCCAGCGACTCGTAGCGATTATGCAGGCAGCGTCTCAGGCTAGCCTTGCCTGCTTCGGCGTGTCCTGCTAATAATAAATCCACACACGGCCAGATAGACTTTTGTTTTTCGAGCAGCTAGAGCATCCCCAAAATGGTGTATCGTTTGGCGTTTTCGGTGTGGGATTTCGAGGGCATCAGCTTCAGTCCGTCGCGACGAGTTTAATGAGGATGGCTGTTGCTGTCGGGAGAAAGAGGCATTTGCCACTCTCCGGGTATGGTGTACAGGGTGCTTCTAATCCAATGTTGGTTCGGTGTTTGAAGATGCCATCGAATTACTGTTAAAAGACGAGTGTGTGTGTGTGTGTGTGTGTATGATCATTGAAAAAGAGAAAGAGAAGACTGGGAAAGGAGCTCAGCATCAACTGGCAAAAGAATAAAGAATAGGTACGGTACTGTAGGACGTGCAGGATTGGATGCTGTGTCGCAGGCGGGCCTGTTTGCTGGGTGCTACCTTGTCTACCAGTGACCAGAGGCCTGGGCCTTCCTACAGTACCTTTGCATTAACCTTTGCATTACACTCCTTGCGGAATTGGGGGAGAGAACTCTGAACAAAATCCTAAGGCCAAGGCGGCCGGTGAGCGTCCAGTCTTGGGTACTTGGTCGGTACTAGGACGAGGGAGTCCGTCTCATAGCTTCCTCATTCGAACATTCCATGCACACGTATTTTGGCGGTCTCGGCTACCCGCCTTGGGAGAGCTGCCTTTGCTGCCTTCCCTCTGGGCGTTTTGCTTTTCCACTCTCACCTGGCGCCCCGTCCAATAGCGGCCGCGAATCATGAACGGGGGCGCCACCGGACTGGGAAAGTGTGGGTCATCGATGTGGGCCTTCCGGACTTGTGAGTGGTCCGCCCAGAGATACGGAGGGCGAGGAACTGTGGAGAACCAAATTGGACGCTTGGGGAAAGTAATTGTGGGGCTACCTTCTGGTACAGGGAAAGTGACTGGGTTGAAAAGTCAATCGACTGGCTGCAGACACCCCTGCAGTACATAAGTTGCAAGTACCTCCTTGTTCCTGGTAGCCGGCGAGAAGAAACTCTCATCCCAGACTCTCGGTTCTCGATGGTCTCCGATAGCACGGCACCGTTGCCCCCCCCCCCCCCCATTTTGGGGAAAAGGGACTGTCCCCACTGACCAACAGGCAGAGACAAGGCGTTAGTTACATGGTGTCTTTGTACCCACCGGCCACAAGACCCACCTGGTTCTTAGCTTACCTGTACCACAATGGTCCGTGCCAACGGGCTCTTTCTTTTCCCCTCGCTCAAGACGTGGCTATTATGTGCAGTGGGAATGTCAAATGGTATTGGAATCTCGGCCGTTGGAAGCCGCCTCACCATCAGATTCGAATAATTCTGGAACCAACAAAGCGGACCCCACGCACGAGTGGTTTTGTCTACTGGCCATCGTGGATGCCATGAGGTGGTAAGGGAGGCTGATGAAAGACAAGCGTTTCTTTCCCCCGTGACGACCGTCGGCGTTTAGACGGAAAGAAATTGTCTGCTCTCGATTTCCCACACTGCGCGTGCCGCCGGCTCGCTTTCTGTGACCATCAATCAGTCGTGATATGTAGGTATTATATTATCCTCCCGCATACGGCCTGCTGCACAGAGACTAGGGTTTGTATACACTGTACTATGTATTTTCCCCTCGGCGGGCGTCGAGCTGCTCCATGCTTCGCTCCCGAAGCTATGTGGTCGCTAGCGAGGGCTAGCTGTTGGCTATTTGAGGTTCCGTGGCTGGGAAGCAGGATGCCGAGATGACCCTCTATCTACATAGTAGTGTGTTGCAGTGCTGGTCGCCTTATACAGCATGGTCGATACTTGGTCATTGGTCCTCACGCTATTATGCATTGAAGAGACCATATGTATTTTGCCTACGTAGTGATCAGACGTATATATCTCGGCATGAACTCTACATCATGCAATCTTTTTTGACCTATTCATTGACAGCAACCCCAACATCCTGGGTATGTTCTATATATGTTTTCCTCGGCGCACGCAAGACGCACTATGAGAGGAAAGCGATTCGCACCTATCGAGGCCCACGCCGCAGGAGGACTGTTTGTATTGCATTCTTGCAGCGGGCACGGGCTCTTGCAAAGTCTTGGTCGAAACACATAGCGGCGGCACACCTAGGAGAATAACTTTTAGTTTTGACTTGTAGCCAGTCGGCTCGCACGGTATCAAAGCTATCAATGCCAAGCGAGTCGAGGCCTATTAATGGCTGGTCCATCCAGTCCCAACCGATAAACAAGTTGATAAGCAACAAACGCCCTCACGGGTAATTGCCCATAGGGAAATTCATACGGTGGGATCGGATCGCATTGGGTACGTGCCACTGATACCATGAGGTTCACCCCAGCAAAGCTGGAATTCCTTTCAGACCTGTCGGCTGAGACTACTGACATCGCTGTCCTATTGGACGTGATGCGATGGGTTGCAATTCTCAAGCCACTCAACCAGTTGCATACAAGACATGGCGCTGTGCGGACATATCATAGGGGGGCTTCCTCGGTTACGATACAAATGCACGAGGTATCGGAACATTTCCACGCGCAATCCAAGGCCGCACAAAAATAACCAGGTGTACTTGGTGTGCACAAACGATACTAGCGCAGTAGCAGCATCTTGGAGATGAAATACATATAAGCCTCAGCTCAGAACCCGGAATATACGTCCTGATGAACATCTCATTCATTTTGTGGCGTCAAGTTTCGTGTCGGTATAGAAGTTGAAGCCTCTGCTTCGAATTGACTGGAGTCTCCACACTATGATAGTAATGTGCTGGCGTATAACGCCCAAAGCCCAGAAACGCGGGTGGCCTGCCCACGGGGAAAAATAAAATACAGAAAATAAAAATGAAAGAAGGATCTCCAAACTTTCCCCCTCATTTCGAGCGTGCCAGCCAGCACTCGTATGGATAGGCTGCAAACGAACAAAAAGGCAGAATGTAGCATGCAGTATGACCATGCTCCGGACCCAGCCCCTTGGGACTGGTTGCGTGCAGTTTGCCGCGTACGGTTGACCAGTCTAGACGCGTGGTGACAAAAGATTGGGGCATATATGGACTAATGTATTATGGATGTATGATTCCATCCCGTTCATCGGACTACAGACGCACGCGGCCGATTTGGACGCTATATGTCGCATTCCCACGGTGGAGTATATGGGGTGTGTGGGATGCATCGATGTGGGAATTGGACCACGGCTACAGAAGTGTGCTGCAGGACATATGGCAGCGTCCATATGGGCGGTTTTGGTCTTGGAGGTGGGGGGGGGGCACATTTGAGAATCCTACATAGTACGCCGTTTCAACACCAAGGGACTCGCATCATTTCCCTCCCGGCCGTGGCTCGTTCCTGCGCCCCACAGTACATTGGGGGCGTCGATCCAAGGATGTGCGGGCTGCGACATTGAGGTGTTGGCCTCAAGAGTGGACCGGTTTCGAGGTTTCATTCTACTATGTATAGAGCAAGTGATAATAATTGGGGTTCTAATGGTTGTGGTTGAAGCTTGTTGGACGACATGGATCAATCCAATACCATCGTCCATCCATGGATATCGACGAGTGGCTGACTCGTCTGTAGCTTATTCTTGCTGCTTTATACGGAATCTTTTACCGCGACACAAGAAGTTCTGCATACAGTAGGAAAGACGCCACAAGGCTACTGTTGGTGTTGCCAACCAACTTTATGAACAAGGGCACAGCATCGTCAGCTTGCCGGGCGCCGGCAGGAGAATCGTTCGATTTTGATGTGGTTCCCAAAGCTACAAGGTCATTTTCTCCACTCCACGGCACCTGGCGCTCTGCGTAGGCTAGCAGCGATTGGTCGTGCCTGTCCATGCCGGGTCCCTTTATGGCGCGGAGGTATTTCGGCGGTGCTGCTGTGCCAGGAGCCAGGACAATCCCTTCTTTTTGCGCCCGAAGTAATCAAATGCCAGACTGCCAACCAATCAGCGGGGCGGATGACTGGAAGGGTTCCAACAGGACGGCTTTCGCAACGAGTGGTTCCCGAACTTTATGATGAGGACGTATTGGATTGATGGGTCGCTTGCCCCCCGTGCCGCGCCCGTACCCGCAGTTTGCATGATCGAATCACGTTTCGACTTTCGAGCATTCGGGAAAGAAAGCAACAGGACGGATGGTGGGAACTTGGAACCTGGATGTTTGGAAGCTTTTCGTCATTGGATATTGGGGTCGGAAAGGCTCAACTGCCCAACTACCCAACTGTCCTTGCTGTCCAAACAGTTGGTAACCCTTCACGAATTCCAAACATTGCACCCCAGCCACTGATGTCGTCGATGAGGTTAGAATATTTTAGAATGTCGTGTGGTGTTGGACTTCTCAGCATCAGGGTCAATGCAGTCCGAGAGACGCCTACATAGTACAGCGAGCCGCCGCCATAATCCCCCCTCCCCCCCCTTTTTCCCCCTCGTGACCGACAGACACAGCTCCCTTATTTTCTCCCTAGGCTCATCCAACGCCCTTCATTTTCGCCATGGATCTGCGTAGGCGGATAGGTGGCTAGCCTAGCCACGATGTTTTTCTCGCGAGGGCCGGAAAAAACGTGCTAGATGCGTATTTTTTTCTAGAAACCGTGAGGCCACACCCACTAGGTACAGCACGATCCACTACGTAACTATCGCAGTGGAGGCCAGTCCATATATAGGCGGCCTCGGAGGTGTCAATGCCCTAGGAGAACCTCTAGACCCTTCGGTGGCTGCCGTCCTGTAGTGCCAATTCTTGGAGCCTACGATTTCCTCGTATGGAAACATGACACAGTGTGTTGCAGTGGTAAGGCACTTGTGCGGTTTTATGAAACCCCAGGCACGCAGCACACATTACAAACTGGCTTTAGCTCGCGTTCCGGGCCACCGAAACTTTTCTTTTATGCAATTTCCGCCGCGATCGCCCGCCTGGCAGTTGCCCTTTCCTAATCAAATCCTCCCTCCCGGACACGCATTCCGGATCTGCCGTTTTATGGTGGTCCGAGCACACCCAAGTCCCGGTCGTACTTGCTTGCCCAACAAGAATGCTACAATTGTCCCAAGGCCAGAGAGATGGAATTACCGAAAACTCGGACAAGCTTTGTTTTTTCTCCTCTCTTCTTCCTTTTGTTCCAGCACAGGCCACTTCTGTGTCATGTTGAACTTCTCTTCGGAACACCAGACCACGTCGAAAACCGTTCAATTGTATGCGGTATCCTCAAGAGCCGAGTCTGTTGCCGCTCATTGGCCATCCCTGTGTTCCATGGTTCAGGTGCGGGATGGGAACAGGCAGTGGGGCGGCTTATGAAGAGTAACATTGCTTAAGATGTCTCGGCCAAATATACAGAACTACGAGAGAAGAAAAAGGTCGCCTAGTCCGTTATCATGCCAACTTGCGTACAGATAGCATCACTACTATCCCTACCATCGATCACCCTGCCGGCAGAGGGTCTCTGTGGCGGTTATTTTGTTTCCTACCCACCGATTGTTGAACGAACATGGAAGATTACACGATAGGACCTTTTTGAATGCCTTGCATACCAACCATCAAGACCCACCGAGGCAAACTTTGGATATCTTTGACCTTCAAGGGCCAGCGGAAATAGAGGCGCGGAACTCCACTGGCATGTTTACGACACCCAACTTCACACCGACTTGCCGACTCGTTGGGGTCTAGCAATGGACACCCCCGGCTAATAACCATCAACATTATCAGCCGGATGAGACTAACGATCTATTCAAGTTCCAACCCGTGTCACCGGAACAGGTTTGAATCTGCATTGCGTCAAGGATGGCCGATCAGGATTTTCGCCTTTGTATCTCGACGATCGCTGTCCGGTTTGAATCAAACGCTTCACTCGATCAGGCTCCCACCGAGCGCTTTGTTGCTGACATTCCGTATTCAAGACCTTGGTGTGTTGATGTCTCGGGTTCATTGCCACATGCATATGGTTAAGACAGCGTCTAGACGCCCGGCAAGAACGGGAATATCGTGGACAATGGGGACTAAGATTTTCGGGAACGCGTCTGTCCCGTCCAGTGTGACTGTTTTGGGGACGATCTTGATCGTTGCATCTCCGGTCCTTACCGATGGCTGTAGCAATGTTCCGGCAGTGCGGCGGCCTCGTGTGACCCTGTGGAATTTAGGCTGGAGAATAAGGCCTCATTTGGGACGGTGCCTACAGTGCTTAGGGCCTAGGCCTAGACCTCTTGATGTTTCTTCTTTTCGTCATGAGCTGGGAGGGTGCGGAAGCGCCCTGTTTTGGCGATCCCTCCTGGAAGGTAAAGGAAGGGAACTACTGACGCTAATGTAGGGAGGGCGTATAATATGTGGCGACCCACTGACCATCGTACATAGTTGTAGACAACGGCACTATAAGGCCTAGATCCAAAACCATACACTTCTTCCCACACAATTTTTCCGTCCATTCTTATCATTCGCGAGGCACACGTACTACGCCGCACCCTCACAGGCTCAAGGACGCCTCTTTTCCTATCCCTCGCAAGCCTCCTCCCCAGGCCCACCCAAACAAGGACGCCATCCAGCTGATGTGCGATGCCACGCGGTGAATCTGTTCGATCCAAGTCTAGATCGCCGCCTGTACTCCACCCACTAGCAACTACATCTCTTCTCTTCCCGAATACTTGGGATCTGGGATCTCTCCATCCTTACCTTTCGCTTCCTTGGTTTCCTGTCCTTACATGATGCCTCGTGGGCCCCCTCACCTCACACGGGCCCAGCGACAAATGTTCCAGCCTAAGAAGAAGGTGATGTGCGAGGGAATGTTCATGAATGAATGATGTGACGAACCCGGTTCTCTCCATATTCTGCATGGCTGGGCTATGTGACTAGCCTTTGTGGTTTGTGAAACACATCCATATCTCATATCCCATTCCCAGTATCTTCACTTACAGCTTTTTGCCCTTGTTCCTAGGACTTGCGATATCATGGACTTCTTCAATCTCGAAGACGTCAGGAAACCTACCAACGTCTTTTTGGAATTCTTTTTGCGTCTTCGTCTCAGCCCAAACCAGGCGGGGGGGGGGGGGGGTCAAAAGATTTATATCATGCAACCGTATCTAATTTTGGGGTTCTTCCACGAGATGTAGGAGAAAGATTGAAAATGTGGCTTTTGTAGACCGTTTCAACCTTTTGAATCTTATGCCACATACGTGTCTTGCACGACAAGGCGACCCTTTGGATGTTTCTTTTCAGTAACATCGGCAATCACCACAACCAGTGACGTCTTTTTGGGTGAATTTCTCAAAACGTTGCCAGTTTTCCCGATAACAACGAAAATCTCTTTTTGTTGTTGAAGGGGCTCTGCTAATTTCTAACTGTAACCTAGCCCGCGAGAGCCTGTTTATCGGGCGTCGAGCGCGAATGGCATGTCCGGAAGGATATCCGAGGGCTGATCGACCCTTGACGAGAGAACCCTTGCTATGCATATGGCTTCCCTCCTCCCCCCCTCCTCCCATGGTCTTCACCGTTCAGAACATGACAAAAGTTTGAAATGACACCTCATCATCTTATCTATCATTATTTGCAGCTCGGCATCTTCCACCGGGAGATTTATCAAGATACTGCTCAAAATCAAGGTTCCCAAAACCTCAACCGACAAATAGTAGGAGCATATACCGGCACGCAGGAGTCACGGGAATATCTATATTTCCTCCATCACAATGCGACGGCGGCGGCAGATACTCCTCGCCCTTCCTCGTTGTCCCGTGATCCATCATACCTGCTTCTTGCTTCCCCTTGCTCGCCTGCCGCCGATCATCGTACCCGTGATATTTACTGTTCTTTACGTGGAGAGGAATTTTCCGTCATCCACTGTCCACCGAGAATTCCGCACCCAACACCTCCAGCCCTAATGCTGAGCGGGAGCGATTTCCTTTTTCAGTCAAGTTTCCTTCTAGCTCCCAGGTGCACCCTCCCAATAAAGGGTGGGCGAGGTAGATTATGGAGCTTGGCTAGAGAAATATCAATAAAAACACAGGCCTGGTTCGCAATGGATGACTGACTGTCTGATTTGGAGATTGCGAAGGCTAGGCTTGAGGGGATTCCGAGTTCCCGGCGTCGCGAAATACAAACTCCAGCTCTGTGGTCTATGAAGACACGAGGTCTAGTTTGATGATTCGTGGTGAATAACTATTAAGCGGACAAGACGGCGTGCTCAATCCTCTTAACCCCCCCCTCCCCCCCCCCCGGTAGGGGCTGTAGGATACGGTGGGTCGGATTCTGAACACCAGCCTGGAGTCTAAGTGGGATCCACCGCAGAAACCTCGAGATATGCAGTACATACATGGCTACTAGCCCTCGAATTCTCATTCATTTTCTTCCGGCACTCATAGGGAATCGGAACCCCTCTTCAGCAACAATTCAGGTGGCATCCCTTCGAATATCGTAGATATATGTATATACATACAGCCACGCTTGGGAAATCCAATTGATGCCTATATACCTACAGTACATACATAGGTAATCAGTAATCATCGCACATGCTATCCCTTGCTAATGAGTGGCAAGTTTTAGATCTGTGCTGCTGCAAGTCTCGCGACTAATAATGCAGACCCGTGTCCCTCTACGTCCCGCTTCTGCGCCTTGCGTCCGTAGCGTTGGTTTACTAGAAGGATCCGACTCACATAGAGCGGAAAATGTGTGTGTGTGTGCGTGTGTGTGTTGAGGGGGTTTGGCAGCAACAGCAGCAACAGTCCAATGGCAAGCCCTTCTACGTGCTGTGGTGATGACTTGATATATACATACTGTAGGTACGGTAGGATTGCGAACGAGAGAGAACCTGAGCCGGATGCTTCTTCAGCGCCAACGCAGGCACTAGCTACGGATCCGGGACGCGGACTTTAGGATGCTCATCGCCAACGGGCGAAAGTTGCGTCGGGAGGAAGAAAGAAAGAAAGAAGGAATGGAATGGAATGGAATGGAATGAATAAATGAAAAGAAAAGCCATCCACATCCTATCACTCCTGTTCTGTGTATGTATGTATGTATGTATGTATGTATGTATGTCTCTCTCGATGACCTCCCCGAGAAAGTCGCCAGCCACGCGCGGGAAAGGTAAAAGCTACTGCCCTACCCGCCTACATGGTGCAAAACCCCCAGGCCAGGTTTGCGTGAAGGGCAAGCTGTCGTTTGTCATTGTTGCATCGGGGCATTTTGTATCTGTCGTGGATGGGCGCGCTGATGTGTTGAGGTTTCTCTTTTCTTTTTTTTTCTTTTTTTTACACTCGCTTTTAGCTGCTTGCTAGTTACGGGGATCGAGGTAATTTGAGAAGGTGTACAGTAGCGCATTGGCAGACGTTGACGGACGGCAGTAGTGCGGTACGTTGATGCCACTAGAGGATAAATAAAAGGGACGGAAAGGATGGCATCCGGCTCTCACGTTTTACTGTACAGTGTAGTTTTCGCCCACGCCCCGAGAACTTGAGATAGTTATGTCGCTCTATTTTGTAGATATGTAGGATCCCGTGAAGGAGGGATAGTTATGTACATAGCTGTGCACAGTTATTAGCCTGGTTTAGGAAGAGGATCTATGGATCCAATTTGTGGAATCGAATGTTACAGCTGGTGATAGGAAACTCCGCGCTGGAGGGAGGGCTGGTCAACTTCTCCGTACAATAACTATGCACAGCACAGACTTAGAGTTCCATTATCCCCTCTGTTCATACCCATTAGTGAAGCCACACCGTACAGACTACATAAAATGGAGTGGAAGTCTCCCTTCTCGTCAATAGTATGCCCGTTCTCACTCCCACTCCTGAGCTCCCTTTCGCGGTGTGGCAGTGCCCGCGACCGTTTGCGGTGCTCTGTCTGATTGACACACCGGCGATACGTAGCGGCATCTTTAGTAGCCCACCAACCCACCAACCTCCCCCCTCCCCCCCCCCAATCCGCTATCTGCACGATCTAGCGTCGATACCGAGATGCTTCCCGTTGTGGGAATAGCGGGCATCCTCTGGTCCCACTTTTTTATCTCTCTAGTTGAAGAGGCTTTTCCTCGCTAGGCTAGTGCTAGTCTGTGGGGCTAGGAGTTTGGTGGCAAGCGCGCGGTTTGGCTTGGCCAGCCCCACGACTTTGCTCTCGTTTATGGATAGCGATGGGGTGAGGATGGAGAGGGGCTCCGTAAGCTACTATGTATACATGGTAGTTATCCATAGAGTTTGTGAGGGCCCCTTCTTCTTGTTTATGTGGCAAGTAGTAGCCTTATGATCACCCACCGGGGATTGGAGGCCGGAGCTGGGAGGGAGTTGATCAGAGTGGTACTTGGCTTTGTCCATTGGTGACTGGCCAGTGTTGATATAGAAAATGGAAAATAAATGGATGTCCCGAGGAGTACGGAGTAGGAAGTTAATGGATTGTTGATGTTGAGAGAGTGCCAATACCTTGGACGATAACTGTGGATATGCGTCTTGGGAGTAAGTCGGGGCTCGTGGAATTATATTACAGGATGGCCTTACCTGGGTAGAAAGTGCTCTAACAGATGCATATACATATATATATATACATGTATTGTGTATATACGTATGTACGTATATAATAGCCAAGTATATGAAAGCTCCCTTCTCACCTCGGCAATAAAGACACGAATTCTCTTACTATTATTAATACAACATGGAAAGAGGATTGGTCTTAACCCTTTGTAAACGTTTATGTAGTTTAGTCTTATAATATGGGGAGTTTGAATGAACCACTGCCTTTGATACCTGGAATGAGGTTTGGTATAATAAGTGGCGCTCTATAATCACTAGGCCCAGAATGCTAGTATTTTTATTTACTCTTAGTGCTGTGCTAAATATCGATGATTGGTGACAAAATAATTGCTTTTGAGAAGTAGGAGAACTTGCTATTCTTCGACCAGGGCTTGTCTCCACCTTGTGTACTACTAGAAGCGTTTGTTTCATGCAGTATAATGCCCTTCTTCTCCATATGTCACTACAATGATAGCATCGCAGCCTAAAACCAGGAGCCTTTTCTCAGGAATTCAATAGAGGTACGCCCAACGCCCTGTCCGATAATCTAACCACCATATCCAATGAGTGGCAGTCCATACACCAGCTCCGTTCATCCCTTTTCCAATTTCCGTTTCCCGTTTCCAACCACATTTATTTACACGCAGAGCTCCTTACGGGTGAAGATTCCCCCCATTATTTCCCCGGGGCGGCCCGTTGGGCACCCATCCAGTCCCACCGCCCCAATGATCCTGACTCAACATTAACGAGCAGTACAACGTACTAAGGATATATAGGATCTCTATAGTCCCAAGCGCTATCTCCATCTCCCACGCCTGCTTGTCGAGCGGGTCCTCGAAGTCGATTTCATCATTCTTGGACCGGCCGTGGGCGTCCTTCAGGACGATGGAACCACAGGCGAGGGCCAGAATGACGTTGGTGTATGCCATGCATTTGTACCGGATCCCTATCGTTGCCATAATACCTATGGCGAGGCTGAAGCGCTTTGCTACGGCGCTGGCGGCCTCGAATCGGTCCTGGTGGTACAGGACGGAGGAGAGTGTGAGAATGAGGAGGGGCATGACGAGCTTAAGCAGGGGTTGCAGTTAGTATCTGGGTCATTCTGGAATACCAAGCTCGACTTCAGATGAAATGGCTTATACCACTTTGGAACTCACCCATAGAAACCGAACGACATGGCGCCTGGCTCGCTTCCTCCTGGGTATTTCTTCGGGACCGGGCTGGCCATAGTATGTATATACACCGGCAAAATGAGACCGGCGATGCTTACAAGTAGCGTTCATATCGCCACCGCATTTCTTGTCCTTCCAATGTTTTGCCTCATATTTCATGGGACTCCTGGTCGACCACAGTGGCTGTACCTCCGACTCGTCGTCAAGTCGTTTTACAGCCTCAACCAAGGGATGGTCCACACCACCATTCGCCCCAGTCGCGTTCCGGTATCCAACGTACTGCCGCACCAACCGCCTCAGAGACGACGACTGAAGGGTGCTCTCGAATATGAACTCGACCCTCTCGACCGTCAATGAAGGGAGGTGCTGAACGACGTGGCCGAGGCAGAAGTCCATGAAGTCAGCCGCCATGAGCCTGTCCCCGAGAACCCAGGCGGCTTCCATGACGGGACGACACCACTGGGTTTCGATGGGCCGCACCACACGTTGACCGCGACGTCTGACGCTTTGATTATTCGACCAGCATGCGTGATTCACGTCATAATCCTTCGGTTCCTTGCACTGGGGGCAAAGGTACAGCCAGCTGAGGAAGATTTCCATGTCCGCTGGGTCGTCATCGTACAGGGGAAACACATTCGTCTGTGACTCGACGAAGGCGCCTGACCGGTACGCCCGCGCGAAGTATACCGAGTAGAACATCAGGAGTTCCCGGTGGACTAGGTATTTCTTCTGGAATGTGCCAGTACCGACGACAAGCCGTACACGCTCGGAGGGGCTGCTCGGAGGGGTTAGCCATTGCTAGAGAAGGGTGGCCATGGAGAGTTAAATCCCTAGGACCTTACAATGCATCGGACGCAACATCCTTCAGAAGATCGAAAGGATGACGAGAATGCGACAGGCAGTCTTCGTTGGGAGTAAGCACAACATCGGGCCCTCTGAGCTCGATCGCCTTGTCGCTGCTGCTATCTCCCCATGACCAGTCTTGGTTCTGACTCTCTTCGTCGCCCTGATTAGCTTTCTTGGAGCGGCGGAGGGGCCAGATCCCTCCCCAGCTGTGAATAATGTTAGGGACCATTATGGGAAATGAAATGTGTTTTCACGAGGAGGTTGGCCGAGTTGCGAGGTTGGCCGGACCCCTCGGCTCCTCGGCCGTGCTCTCGAGGCGTGATGTCCCGGTATCAATGGGAGGTGGCGGAAAGTTTAATTAATCTGAACAGTCGAAAGGATGTGTACTTCGTTGTGCAATGAGCGGAAGGATGGCGACTTGAAACCATGGGACCCCCTGACGTGCGAACTGCATTTGACTGGGACTGGGGAAAAGCAGCTTCCAAGAGGTGCTTGGGCAATGAAATAGCCAGACGGGAAGAGTAGAGCGTAGGCTTGATAAGACGTGGAGTCCTAGAGTATCTAGGATGAAATTCAGGAGCGCAAAGGTGTTGCTGGGAGAAATAGTCCTATGGCAGTCCTAACGATGCATCTTATCTTCAACCCTAGGCCCCAGGCTCAGCCCTGCGTTAGGGCGCCAGTGAGCTGAAAAGACGAGGCAGGGAGAAGGAGACCAGCAGAACAAGATCTTGAAGGGTACCTTATTAGCCCTGGTTTGCTAGCCCTAACCCCCCCAGTAAGGCGAGAAACATATGATGTGATAATGACTTGGGTCGTTTGGACATAGACATGCACTCTTCCGTCATGCTTGTTCTGTAACTTTCACGCTGGCTCGATCAGTCGTTGTCAATGCCCGGTTGAACTGTGCCGAATTTCAGCATCAGTCGCAGTGGGATCGGACAGGAACAAAGAATGAAACATTCTCAACTAAACCATTCCATGGCAGCCCAGTTCAAAGTTCAAAATTCTCATAATGGAGCACTTACTATTATGCTAACTTCTACTCTAATGCACACGAACCAACACCTGCGAATAATGAATTCCCCACCCATCTACTGTAGTATACTTTCCCGCCCGGAACAACCTTGCTGGTCATCTCAAGGCTGTCTCGCTTATCGATAAGGCTCCCTGCTGGGCGAACTCGGAATTGGACTCCCCTGATCTAAATTTCAACTTCCCCACCATCCCCTCATGACTGAACTTTCTGGTAGTGCTCCTTCTGGCAGTACTCCTTCTGGCAGTACTCCTTCTGGCACAGGGCTGTCTCATCGCCTTGGGATTGGCTCATCTCTCTCGTTAATCATGTCGTCGACATTTGCTGCGTCTCGAGGGGCTCGCAGTGCTGTAGGGCCTCGAACGCTCTTCCTCAAAGTTGCACCTACGCCCAAGACCCTCATCGAAAGGCGAGCGATCCTCCGGACTCTGGACAAGTTCGGCCAAGTATCAATGTTCAAGCGACTGGACCAGCCCGACAATTTCATATCTCTCATGTCAGCCTACAAACCGGCTTCCAATGCTGTCGCATGCAGTCCCATCAAGCTCACCGTGTCCAACATCAACATTCAACCCGACGACCACATGATCCATCGTTGGACTTCGTCCAATGCTCCGACATTCACCACTCATATCGAGGCAAACTTCAACCCGGAAGAGTTTGAAGTGTCCAGCGCCACCTACGACCCCTTCCGGCCCTCCTTCCTCATTCACATCTTCCCGAGCCCGAAATGGCCGCACAAGCGAATGATCCGCGCATCTCCCCTCCACGGCGCCTGGGCAAGATTTGACGGTGACCGGGCAGCTTCCTACGTCTCGGCAGACCTTGCGACACGCATTCCCTCCGGCGCGACTTCGAAGGGTTTGCAGACGTGGGACCTCGAGTCCCTCCGCTACTCGCAAAAGCGTCTCTCCTACAATCGCCGTGCTGCCCGCCGTGACTTTGCCTACCCCGGTTCTGTCCCCGAGCTCATGAGAAATGCGAACAAGATAATGAAAGAGGCAGGCTTGTTGGGCCAAGATGATTACGAGGCTGATGAGCTTACCAATTATGCCGCCCCCGACGGTTCGACACCCGATCCTGTCGATCCACGCGCTCCTGGCTCGTCCAGTTTCAAAAGTGCGTTTGGATGGGAGCGGCGACATGCTGTTGGGAACCCGAAGAAGCCTTAAAGTTGAATACAGTGCTGCACTGCGGCAACTTCAAATCCAAGTTCAATCGACATAGCTGTGGGGAAGCTCGCCAACGATTTATCTGTGTAGCATGCACGGCCTTTTCCCTTACCCAAATCTTCGGATTCATTAAATAAATAAGGAGCTAGAACAGTTTCGTGCAACAGCTGCAGGTGTTGTTGCATCGTCGCGCAGCTCTCCAACGTCTTGGCGGCAAGAATGGGAGCTGAAAAGTGCCAGCTGGTGGACGCTTGGGCGGGCCGCTGACATCACACCAAGAGTTATGCCGTCATTAACGTCACCTCAAAACAAGGCAAAAGGTACATTTCTCGACCCGCGTTCCAACCCATCGTCCTCCTCTTCAGGTACCATAGTCGGCAATTCAGCGGACATGGCTCAAATCCTTCGGAAGATGGTACCTATGTTTGGTACGCGACGGGTTCCTGTAGGGCCAACTGGGTCGTCTCTCGACGTCATTGGCCCATGCCGTTGCCCAGTTTTGATGAAGGACAAGGCTCTCGATATTAGTGGCAGGGTAGATCACATCGTTCACCACTCTAGGGGAAAAGTCATGACGCTCCGTATGTGATGCCCGCTCTTGTGACTGGGCTCAAACTATCCTACCAGGCTGTGGACAATATCCCCGGGACACTTGCGGGTCACGTATACGCCAAGATATACAGCCCTTGTGTCACTCATTAATAATTGCTTCGCCAACAGCGCGCACAAATGGATGGCAATTTGTTAGTGAGCGACCACGCATAATGTCCAAAGGACAGAAAAGTGTTCGGTAATTTTGTCCACAGCTTTGCCTGCCCTCCATACCGTTGCGCTAAAAAGAAGCTTTCCCGCGATATCCTATGGGGCCACAATTCGTGTTGAACTTATGGGAGATCGTCGTGAACCCTCTCGGTTCGGCACCCCCCCAACCAGGGAAGCTAGAGGAGAAATGGGGGATCAAGGACTCAAGCTCTATTCTTCATGTTCATGGGTCTCGCAAGTTTAATAAGATCTAAGATGGAATCTAGCCCAAGTCCCTAAGCTGGTCTTTTTTCGTCTGCCAGGATTTTCTGGTGGTTCCCAAGGTTGTGATGAACTAATCCCTGAGGGGTCTGAAACTAGCTGGCACACAAGTTGTTTAAATCAAGGCCTTGTCCCCTATCTTCTCTATCTCTTGAGTCTTGCTCTTGAGACTTTTTTCCATCCTTTCACTAGCCACCATTGTGTATTCTATTGAGGGCGCAACAATAAGCCGACCTAGCCAAGCCTCATCCTGCCCAAGCTATTCATGAAGACTTTACCACACACAAACCCTTAATAACTAAAACTCTACTACCACAACACGCCTACGGCGTTACGAAGAGACACAGATTTCATCATGTCTCGAGGGAACCGTACAGGATTAATCCACCACCTGGGCACGTTCCTGCTTCTTGCCGCAACGGCCTTGCTCATCGTAACGGATATTACCGCCCCAGTTGTCAACAACATCGCCTTACTCAAGGTGGACACGCCTTACATCGATGGCGCCAGGATGACACAAATATCTTATGGAACATTTGGATACTGTATACTTGATGCAAACCCCGATGGGTATGAGCTACCCTTCCAAACCAATATTCCAAACAGTTTACTAACATCAAGCTCTGTTCATAGCGGCGATGTGGACATTTGCACTCCCAAGCAGATTGGCTACCGACCCATTGAGCCGGCTGTTGAGTGGGACGAGACAGATTTCTCCGTGTATGCCGACCGAACGACTAAGATCTTGTCCAGGGTGATGGTTCTGCACCCTGTCGCAACCGGAATGGCATTCATTGCCTTCCTCCTCGCTCTCGGCTCGGGGATCGTCGGCTCTCTCCTGGCGTCCCTTCTCTCGTGTCTCACATTCCTGACCACCCTCTGCGTCCTTATCTGCGATTTTGTCCTCTTTGGCATGATTAAGTCGAATATCAACCAGGGCGATAATGGGATCGGAAGCCATGCGTATTACAGCGTGGGAATGTGGACGACTTTGGTCAGTGCGATTTGTAGCTTGGTTGCTACGGTGGTGGTGTTCTTTGCGTGCTGCTCTAAGAGGCTGCACAAGGGGAGGGAAAGCAAGAAGGCCAGGGGCGAGAGCGTGAGTCCGCCCAGGAGGAGCAGGGGCGGAAGGTGGAAGTTTTGGCAGAGGAGGAGACCTGCTAGTACTCCCGCGTACTAAGGACTGAAAGAAATCAACGGTTTGGAGAAAGAATGTGAATGGAAAGGATATACCCAGGTGTGGACTGTGGTGAGCTCAGGGACATGAACACACGACGAGGAAGCAAGGAAAGGAAAGGAATGGGGTTGAAAATACAAGAAAGAAATAATGAGGTTCATGCAACAACAGGAGATTACTGATTGTGTTTTATAAATCAATGCTCTTTATGATACCCGATACCACATGGGCGTTGCGAGGTAGCGCAATGGTCACTTTTTTCATACCAATAAATAATAAGTATCTCATCAAAACGACATGGCAAAGTCTTACACATGCATCCATGGTGGCAGGGGACAGACATATGACTGCTCCTGGCGGTATTCCATCACTGCCCAGGGTATCACTATCATTTCTCCTCGCCGCGTCCTCCCTGGTCTCTACATCTGTTTTTGGTGTTGTACCTTGCGTACTCGGGCGTGCTTCTGCTAGACTTTTGTTGTCTGGGACTCGGCCCGGGTACGTGAGGCCTCGGGACACGGCTAGATAGGCCCCAACTGTTACGATACAGCCGGGTGTGGCAATGATGGGGGAAAAGATCATGAGGTACAAGGTCAGGAGGAGAATGTTTACGAGGAATAACATCAAGATTTGGGGGATAATGATGTTGATGGTGGAGGTGAGGCATGGCGCTGGCATTGTTGCTGTTAGGCTACTGGCTGCCTACTTGGGGTTTGAATGCCGCATGGTGCTTCCTGGTTGTTGTTGTTGTTTTTGATACAGTTATGGGTGGACTGAAGGTCAAGAAGATACTGTAAGCGGTGAGCTGTCAGACATGTGATTGTTTTCCAGTGCTGGTATGTTACCAATATCGTAGGGATACCGTAACACGTGTGTGTGTGATGAGGCTCAAAGCGGTTGGTTGGAATTACCTTGGCTGCCAAGGCTACAGCTGCCCCTGCTGCTTGCTTGCAGGAATCAAGACATAATAAATATGTATATCTGACCATTGGACCAGCAGAAGTTTCCACCGCATTAATATCCTTTATGTTTCCCTTGTCAATTTATGAGGCGTCTTTATTTTCCTGCTAATAGGTTTCGGGAGTGAGTCGATCTGGCATATCTGAGCCCTGCGGTTTGCTGTTGTGATCAAAGCGGAACTGCTTACGGTAGGTGAGGCCGGCCTTGAGCTGAGGACTTCCAAAAAGTTTCATTTTTGAGGTCTCGCCGATCAGAGACATCGTTATTGTTTGAGAAAAAAAAAATGAGGCCCAGGCTGCTAGTAATTGAAGCGTGACCCGGGATTATGGAAAGTTAAGGTAAGTGCGATGAGCGAAGTGACTAGTCCAAAAATTGAGGCCATCTGCCGAGGCGGACTAAACACGCAAGAGCCTCTAGCGACTTCTGGAGGGAAAGAGCATTGGAGAGCCTTGCAAACTCCACACAAAAGTTGGCCTGAGTTGGCTGGAAGCTCGTGAAGCATTCAACTTGATCATAAAAGGGGCCGCCCTAGCCGGCCATCTTGGGATCTTTCTTTGTTTTGGTATCCCATCTGCACGCTCGTGTCCACCCTCAATCTCCACCACTGATAGTTTTTAAGGCATCTGATTGGATCCGACGAGTCGCTGGGGCCCATAGTTATACGACTATAGACGCTTCCTCACCAAACAGTAACCTTCTAGCAGCGGGTTTCCCTGGAAAAGTTGCGATGCTGCGTGCTCTTTGTTACACGTCAGTCCAATCAGCTTCAGCGTTGTAGCTTTTCAGAACTACGACCCCGTTCCTAGCAGCACGCCCTCAACCATCCCTCCCACCTCATTCGTCTTCCCTCTCCCTTTTCTCTCTCTTTCTATGGGTATTTAAAGTCCAGAGTTTTCTCCCAGACATTGCAGAGATTTAGGACTTTGACCTGTGGCACCCCATCTCAACAAACGACGAATAACAACAAACACGCATCTCCAATAGGAACACAGCAAAGCAAACGACGCCCATCATGAGCATCATAGTACCTTCCCTGAAGCAGCGTCTGCTGCGTGACATCCGAGAGATGATCACCAACCCATACCCCAACATCCAACTTCCTCTCGCCTCTTCCATGTACGACTCTGACGCCAACCTCTCGTCTACTTGCGTCATCCTGACCCCAGAAGGCTGGCCCACGATCCATCTCACTGCTGAGTTTCCTGTCGAGTACCCGATCAAACCAGTGGCAATAAGGCTGGACAGCTCGGTGACCCACTATAACGTCTTTGGGTCATATATTTGTGCTACTATTCTCAGGGAAGACACGGGTGATTATACGCCGGCCTACACCCTCAAGTCCGTATTGATCCAGATGCTGAGCTTCTTTGGGAGTGACAACCTCGAGCAAGAAGATTACTTCGGCGAAGGTCCAGCTCTGTCCATGCCCCTCGAGCATTACCGCAAAGCCACGTGGGAGTTGTGGAACAAGGCCAAAGGACGCGGGAGACATGGTGCTAGGTTCAGGTGCGAGAAGTGTGGGTATCCACAGGCGTTTGAGAAGGAAGCCCAAACCCCTAACACCACTCGTCCGTCATCAAACAGCTCGGTCACCGCCGTTGAAGACCATGAGCAGGATGTGCATGCAGTTGATGTTCCTCTTGCCAAGGGCAGGGACAACAGCAACAACAACAATGATAACAAAGACACCCCTATCGCCTCCATGCCCACCGAGATCCTCCTGAAAATCCTCGACGAGCTGCAAGACGAAAATCTCTTCAACTTTGCGCGCGCCTGGTCTCACGTATCCCGCGTCATCTCGTCGCATGACGTGATGCGCCGCCGGGAGCTTCGCTGCTTTGTCCTGAAAACGGACTTCAACGAGTCTGACCTCGGCATCGGGGTCGAGCTCGAACGGAAGACTCTCTCCTCAGAGTTCGAACTTCTCTCTCGTAAGGCGTTTGTCGAGTGCGGACAGAGAACTTCGATTCATGGAACCAGGTTTTCATGCTGGCTTCCACTGCCTCTTTCCCAGAGACATTGGTTGAGGAATAAAGAAAAGGCGTCAGAGACGCTTAAGAAGCTAGGACGAAACATGGATATCAAGGACCAGGGTTTCGGAACGGAAATCTCGGTGATTTTGGCCTTTATGAGCGATGTTGTAGTCAGGCTGAACAATTTCGACCAGAAAGGGCAGGAGAAAAAGGATATCTATCGGCAAAGGATGGGCCGTGGAGTTACGACGTTGAAGCATGCGAGCGAGAGGGCAATTGAAGCATACTTCCAGCTTTATCACCTTCTCATCTGCTTTGTCACTTCTTCCACCAAAATCGATATCTCAACTGCGGCGGAGAGGAAGATCAACGAGTTCTTTGTGGAAAAGAAGAGGCACAAGAAGGATATTCCGAATATGGGCCACATGATCTTGTATCTCCTCCTCAGCCCCACGCCCCCCAGCCAGGATTTACAGAGAGCCATAGTCACGGAGGTCATCACGAGGAATGTCGTCTGGATGCTCGACCCTAGGCACGCCAACATGCCGGAGCTTGCATACCTAGAGCCGGACGACACGAGTACCTACCGCTTGGCCAAGACGTTCGACGCCGGCAAGACGGGGTACAGACTTCTCATGTTTGGGGATCTGTTCCGTCGTTTCGTTCGCCCCAACTACGACGTTCCTCTCTCACAGCTCAGCCAGGAGTTTTTCAACAGACACGGCGCACCACCTCCCGGCATGGCGCGGCAGCTAGCAACCGAAGTTCGTAGGCTTCATACCATCGAAAAGTTCTCGACTTTCCTGCAGGAAGTCGGAGCCGGTAACCCCGGACCGCATTTCTTTACTAGGTTGCTGAGAGATACAGTCCGGGATAGCGCAGTGAAGGGGTATACACAGGAGGCAATTACGCAGAGCCAGGCTTTGCGGTTGAGGAGGTTCAAGGAGAGGAGCGTGGGCGTTACGGTGGATCTGAACAAGGAAGCTTATTCGGGGAGGTTGGAAAGGGTTGATATGAATAGGGTGACTTTCTTCCCGCAGAGCAAGGGGGGACAGGGTGGCGGAAGGAGAGGAAGAGGTGGAAGAGGTGGAAGAGGTGGAAGGGGATATGGTGGTGCATATGGTAATAGGTAGGGGTGGGAAATCCTACAAACCGGCCTACCCATCCTTCCCCATTACCGCTGCTAGGTGATGCTTTCACAATACCTATCCTGCCAATTGATGGGATATGGCGGACACTCTATATAGCACCCATGATAGTTCTGGTCAGAGCCTTGGGAGCTGTCTCTGCATTGGCATTGAGCCATCCGGTGGCATTGCAAAATAGTGATGAATGATGCACTCAATGTCAAATAGAAAGGACGGTAATGAGAAGAAAACCACATAAAATGGTCTATTATACAAGAGTAGCTATTACTATAGTGTTGGTATACTTGTTGCTTCTCAGATTCCATTTCAGTTAGCTAGAAATTCAGCTCAATGACCGCAGCATTCAAAATGCTCGTATATACAGTACCAGCATGGAGATGAATGATGGCTACATCATGCCTCGCCAAGCGCTGAGGGGATAGCTCCGGGCCGATGACGGGTGGGAAGAGAGCTGCGGTGGGCCTGCCAAGAGCGAGGGGCCGTACTTTGCGGTGCCTTGAGGGCTGCGCTGTGTGCCTGCCCGCCCCAAGAAAATGAAGACCACCAACAATCACCCGTACGACTTGTTGGAAGGTGCTGTGGAAAGTCTGTGATTCCTGCTCTGGTTTAAGCCGAACCTTGACTTTTTAATTTGTGGTTTGAAATTGGCCAAGCTCACCAGGTTTCAAGTCAACAATTGCACGCAACACGCGCTGGGGCTGGGCAGGAATCCCCACAATCTGGCAGCAAGAACAGCCTGAGGGTACAAAGTAGGACCCTGCGCATATATGTACGAATCCCAAGCCGGGCTTACTATTTCCGCTCCCCACCAGTCTAGCCCACCTTGTCCGTCTTTCCACCGAAGCCGAATGTTGTGCAGTCCACGGCCTCCTGCCAGCTCCTACCGTTGATCCTTCTCCCCGCATGGGACTCTGTTAAATTCTGCCGACTTCTTTCACCTATGTAAAAGCCTCAGGGAAACAAACCTGCTCCTGTCTGCGCTGCGAATCCCCTCCGATCCGTCTAGTGGCCTGCAATTGACGTTGGCTGTCTGATTTTGAACCTACGTGGCGCAACAGCCGTCTGCTCCCGACATCTTGCTTGGGAGCCTCGTCGCTTTTCCCCCATCATGACTGAGGTGGAAGTGCAAGGCCAACCTCCGGCTTTTTACTTTGGAAATGAGCTGAGAGTAAGCATTTTCTGTTGGTCATTCAGCCCTATTCGCAGTAGCCTTGCCCTGTTTTACTGACACAGCTCGCCTCTACACAGGATGGATTCAAACCCGCGAATGCGTGGGTCGCAAACGGCATCGCATGGCTCGACGACATCCAACAATTCTACCGCGAACGAAGCTCGATCGAGAAGGAGTACAGCCAGCGACTGAACGGACTGGCCAAGAAATACTTCGAGAAGAAGCTCAAGAAGACTACTGCCCTGAGCGTTGGGGAGACGCCTACACGAACCCCGGGATCCCTCGAGAGCGCCTCCCTCACGACATGGACGACCCAGCTTACCACCCTCGAACGTCGCGCCGATGAGCACGACAAGTTTGGTACGGACCTAGTGGGGAGGGTTGCAGAGCCCCTGAAGGCACTGGGACACCGTTTCGAGGAGCTGCGCAAGCGCCATTCCGACTATTCCGAAAGGCTCGAGAAAGAAAGGGAAACCTCGTATGCCGAGCTACGAAAATTTAAGGGCAAGTACGATGCGGCTTGCCAAGAGGTGGAGACGAAGCGCAAGAAGACTGAGTCGTCCTTCGACAAGGCCAAGGCACAAAGCCAGTACCAACAGCAGCTCATCGAGATGAACAACGCAAAGAACACATACCTGATCGCCATCAACGTTACCAACAAGCAGAAGGAAAAGTACTACCACGAGTACGTCCCCGACTTGCTCGACAGCTTGCAGGATCTCTCTGAGTTCCGCACCATCAAGCTGAATGAGCTTTGGAGAACGGCTGCTACACTTGAATCGGCCATGCTGCAGGGGGGTAGTAGCCTCATGGATGCTCTCGCTCTCGAAGTCAACCGAAATCTTCCGCAGCTCGATTCCAATATGTTCATTCAGCATAACGTTTCAGACTTCCGAGACCCGCCAGACAAGATGTTCGAGCCCAGCCCTGTATGGCATGACGACAATACTATGGTTGTAGACGAGATGGCAAAGGTATATCTACGCAATGTGCTAGCCAAATCCAAGGGTCAGCTTGGAGAATTACGGCGCGAAGTAGACAAGAAACGTCGCGAGGTGGAAGGAGTCAAGCGAATGAAGCAGCGTGTCCGTGATGGTACCGAAAAGAAGGATGAGGTTGAAGTGGTGCGGCAGATATTCTCCATGCAGGAGGATCTCCACCAAGCGGAACGTAAGAGGATTACGGCCGAAGTTGAGACATCGGCAATCACCACAGCTGTCGGGGACGTCACGCTGGGAGCAAGGAACCACAACTTCAAGGCGCAGAGTCTCAAACTGCCCACGAACTGTGATCTATGCGGCGACAGGATCTGGGGCTTGTCAGCAAAGGCGCTGGCCTGCAGGGACTGCAGCTACACGTGTCATACCAAGTGCGAGATGAAGGTTGCCGCCGAATGTCCCGGCGAGCTGAACAAGGATGAGAGGAAGAAGGTCAAGGCAGAGAGGCAAGAGCAGGCGAATGCTCTGCTCAAGCCGACATCTAGCGTTCCTGATCACATCGCCGAGATGGGCCCCGGTCTTAGCAGGACCAACACCATGAGCTCGCTCAGTTCGAAGCGATCAGTGCCTATGGCAAGCTATTCGGCGAGTCCGAGTTCGCCCGCGGCGCCAACACCACCGGATGATGCACCCCCGGAACTTCCGGCTTCGACGAGACCGAGACTGCCGCCGACGGCGACATCGACGACAACCAATACGCTGAGGAAGAACAGGATCATGGCACCTCCACCGACGGCATACATCAGTGAACTTCCTGGAAGTACACCGGGAGCATCAAATGGGTCTGCATCTAGCCCTGTGACCGAGCAGAAGGGAAAGATGCTGTATACGTTCGAAGCTAATGGCGAGGGCGAGATTGCGGTACCCGAAGGACGAGATGTCATAATTCTTCAACAGGACGGTATGTGTTTATTCTCCTCCATCCTTTCCAATTATAGTAGTGAGGCGTATCTTGATGACTGACATGCAAAACTCTCCTATTTCACAGATGGAACCGGTTGGATTAAAGTGCGCGCCGGCTACAAGGAAGGCATGGTGCCAGCAACATACCTCGAGCTTGGACCAGTAGAAGTCAAGGCACAGCACACAGGTCAGTCGCTAGAGGCAAGACCGCCATCTACATACTCAAACTCTGGGTCGTCAATAGGGACCGCGGCGGCGGCCAAGAAGAAGGGACCAGCAGTGGCTCCTAAGAGGGGGGCGAAGAAGCTCAAGTATGTGGTTGCTATATACCCTTACGCGGCGCAGAGCGATACGGAGCATACAATGGAGGAAGGAGAGAAGTTTGTGCTCGTCAAGGACGATCAAGGGGATGGATGGGCAGAAGTCGAGAAGGGAGGAGCGGTTAAAAGTGTTCCTGCGAGTTATGTGCAGGATATTTAGGGGCGTACTTTACGTGATATCCAGAACCCGAGAAATAAGTGAGATGGGATGGGGGATGAGAGTCAAAGTCTGTCGCACGGGAAGAGGTGCTTCACATCTCATGCAGTGGCAAGGTGAGTAGGTGAACACGGCGGTGTTTCCTCTTGCTCACACGAACGTCACATCTTTCTAATTCCCAGGTATCTATTGTATCGTTTTCCGATGGCAAAGCATGGATGGTTATGAAAAAGTTGTGGGCCAGCAGTAGAAGCATGGTGGCACTTATCACTTACATTTACAGACACACTGTTAAGGAGACTAGCAAATGTAGTAGAACTTTGAAAACTCTTCTTTTGCATTTTGCATTAGCATCCTGAGTGAGGGTCAGACAAGACAAACGTGCTTGATAGTAGGACAGCGCGAGATAGAGGACGACGATGACCATCCCAAACGACTTGCATATGTATCTTTATTTGTTTGGGTGTATGTATGTGATATCACTTCCTCTTGCTGGGTGGCTTTGAGGGGGCACTGCTGCTTTGCATGCTATAAAGGGACTTTCTAGGACCCATATCTACGTTGGTACAGTTGTATCAAGAGAATATGGATCTTCACTTCTTGACGTTGCACGCAAAGGTGGGGAAGCAGAGAAACAGGGGTATGTGCCAAGTTTCCGCCAAGTATCTGGGGATGAACAGGATCAGTTTATGCACGTCAAAAGGGAAGAATCATGTCTCTCTTCCTTAGCAAAAGCCAAGTTTTGAAGAAAACAGCGATCACCATGAAGAATTGAACAAAACACGCGTGGTAGAGGGGGGAAGGGCTTGTCCCTCCTTACCCCTGCCCCTGCTTTGGTGTTGCACTACGGATACAAACATGCACTACACATACGATCGTACACTCCACTACAGCATTGTGGATGTGATACCCGCCAATTACCATGTCAGGACTGAACGTCAGCAAGTCAGCCTAACGGCTGGCAAGTTACTGTTTGCCCTGTCATGCTTTTCTTTAGTGACCGACCAGCGTTTCGAAATAGATAAACGACAAAAGTGTCGCTGGACGACTGGACTGGACTGGACTGGACTGGACTCGGGGAGGGAGGGCCCCTTTCACGTGCCTTTGATATTGCCGCTGGCGCCCACCCATGGATATCCTTCAGGCTTTTCCAAAAGGCAGAAGGAGAAAAGAGTGGGGACAGTTTGGTGGTCGAAGGAACCTCGTACCGGACCCACATCGACCAAGCTTTGCAACTTGCAAGACCAATAATCCCTGGCACTGCCACTTTTGGTGGCCATGGTGGTGTCACACTCCCCTTATTAGCCCCCGTCCGCCCTGATGATCCCAATGCAAGATTTATGCTATGCGGTGCAGTGCAGCTAGAAAAAGCCAGCTCCTGCAGCCGCCGGCGCGCCGGTCATGGCCATCAAATGGTAGGGGATACGGATATTGCCGCTACATCGATCGGATACGATACGGGGTTCTATTGCATGCTTGTCCGTAAACATTCTTGGGCTTGACTTGCACTTGACGGGCAACGGAGGGAACTTGATAGGTTCTTGCTTTCCATCCCATCCCGTCCCATCGTTCCTTCCTCACTCTCTCCCTCCCTTCTCCAACCTTTTCCCTCCATCCCTCTTTCCTCGACCCGACAAACCCCGTTTTTCGGTTCCTTTCTCTCTTTCCCAACCGTTCTCCTCGTCAATCGTTAGACAAAAACAAACAACCGCTCTCCAACTCCTTCGCTGTTGGGTCTCGCCTTCGCTTTTCACTGTTCTGCATTGCTTTTGCACACCTCATCTCGTCTTGAATACCGAGTTCTCGTGTGTTGTCCAACAATAGCAGTAACCACCTTTTTGGTTTATTAATTGCCCGACCCCCGACTTGTCAAACGGGCTCAATATCGACTTTTTTAATACTACGTCTTTGACACAGCACCCGACTGCACGTCTGTTCGTTCACTACTCATCTAGGAGATAAATCCACCACCTCCAATCTCGAGAATTCGACAGGAAACAACCGCAGCAACAATGAGGACATCAACTCTTGCTACGGCTGCCCTTGCCATCGGCCTGGCTTCTGCCACTCCCACCAAGAGCACACCGGCCGAGAAGGTGAAGCGTGCGAGCGCTCCTGCTGTCTCTGCTTCTGGCAATGGTTAGTATTTACTCCCATGTGTTTTTGTCGGTTTCGAGGAATTGGAGGTTGCCAAGGGCTGGATGTCGAAATCCCCCGCCGTCAAGGTTAAAAATAAGCTTGTTCGGCGGATCGCGGTGGAGCTGGAGTCTGGAAGTCCAGTCCCAGGCCTGCCGGTTGGCCTCGTCGATGGTGGCCCATGACGCGGCTTTTGAGATGCCGCAACGACACTTTCTCCGACCCCGTCCATCTACAATTGACAATTGTCCCCGTGAATTGCCTAATCTCATTCTCAACCCTACCCATTGTTCCCTATTGGATGACCGACCAATTCGCCATCATGAGAACCTCAACTAACAACCAACTTCAACAACAGCCTTCTGGGCCGATGGCGAGCGCTTCTATATCAGAGGAATGGACTACCAACCCGGTGGCGAATCCGACTCTGGCGATCCCCTCTCCGACGAGACCATCTGCGACCGCGACGTTGCAGCCTTCGCCGACCTCGGCATCAACACGATCCGTGTCTACATCGTGGACAACTCGGCCGACCACGACTACTGCATGAACAAGCTCGCCGAAAATGGCATCTACCTCATCCTGGACGCCAATAACCCCAAGTACTCCATTAACCGTGCCGAACCCGGGCCGTCTTACAATGCTATGTATCTACAGTCCGTTTTTGCAACCATCGACGCCTTTGCAAAGTACGACAATACTCTCGGCTTCTTCTCTGGTAACGAAGTTATCAACGACGAGGAAGATTTTGACACCACCCTCGCCGCCCCCTACGTCAAAGCTACTACGAGGGACATGAGGAAGTACATCAAGGCCCAGGGCTACAGGAGCATTCCCGTCGGCTACTCTGCTGCCGATGTGAGCAGCAACAGAATTCAGACTGCCGAATACTTCAACTGTGGAACTGATGAGGAGAGGAGCGACTTCTTTGCCTTCGTGAGTTTCTTGTCGCTATCGCTTCGCTCGAGGGCTTATTTTGACGAAATGAACAAATAACTGACTCATGCCCTTGACTAGAATGACTACTCCTGGTGCAAGTCTGACTTCAAGACCGCCGGCTGGGACGTCAAGGTCAAGAATTTCACCGACTACGGCCTTCCCATCTTCCTGTCTGAGTGGGGATGCACCGCCAATGGGCGCGACTTCAACGAGCTTTCTGCCCTCAACTCCGACAAGATGACGGGCGTCTACTCTGGCGGTCTCATGTATGAGTACACCGTTGAGGATTCCGGATACGGCATCGCCAAAGTTGTCTCCGACAGTGAGATTGAGACAACCGATGAGTACGACCTCTTTAAGGAGGCCCTTGCCGAGTACCCTGCCCCCACTGGCGACGGTGGTGCTGCCTCTACTACCCACGCTGTGGACTGCCCTCCTCAGAGTGACGACTGGAGTGTCGATCCAGATTCCAGTCTCCCTGCCATGCCCTCTGGCGCAGAGAAATATCTTGAGAATGGTGCTGGTGATGGACCGGGTCTCACTGGTTCCGGATCCCAAACTGCGGGCTCCGATGCCGAGGCTGAGGATAATGGAGACAGCAGCAGCAGTGATGAGGAGGATGAGAATGCTAGTGGCAGGATCCAGCCTGGTAGGGTTGCCGTGACTGGATTTGTTGCTGCCGTTGTTGCCGGCGGATTTGCTCTGTTGTAGAGTAGCGGCCCGAGGTTGCTCTCTGAGCTCCCGGGAAGAAGCGTCGCGAGCCATGAAGCGTTGCAGTGCGGTCAATCGAGTCAAGTCAAATGAGCCGAGTACATAAGTTTTTTTGTGATGCAACGAACGTTTGCTTCGTAATTTTGGTTGGGTCATCATCATCAGGGGAGTTGGCCTTTTTCCCCTTTTTTTCCTTTTTTTCCTGGTGGGCTGGTGGTGACTACCATGCCACTGTGGCGTCGATACAAAAACTTGCGAATGGAATAAATTAGGGAAATGGAAACATGGAATATAGATGGGATTCGCACAAGCACAAGCAAGCAAAACATGAGAGCTTGGGATTGGGCTTGGTAACTCGGTAAACTTGGGAACTTGGGATCCGACACGTATATCGTACATAGACTTAATATTATGCGTCTTCGTTAAATATGCCCGTCAAGCCAAGGGCGAAACAATCACAACTCAGTGCACTCGATGGAAAGTATTTAGGGTAGATAGGCTAGTAGACTACGTAGTGGTCCATACCTCCCTACATATGTAAATGCTGCTGTTATTTCAGGCGTTTACGATTGAATTGGGGAGCTGGTGTATGTGTGTGTGTTGGAGGTAATCTGTCTGATTTGAATCTCGGTGTGTCATTTACTGAACGATTGTATTTTCTTCACGACATACACACACATTCAACGGTATCGATCCGTTGTTTCCCGAACATGAATCCGCCTACCGAGAGTATAAGGGCGAGTTGGCACGTATTTTTTTATATTTCAGGCAAGATAGCAACAGCAATGAGGGGAAGCAAGCAGGTAGGAGAAGAGAAGAGAAGAGAAGAGAACTGCTGGTCGCCGAGTAGCTAGGCAGGTAGGTATCACATGAGTTGCACCCTGTGATCCTCTTGATCCGTGCCTGGGGGTAGAGCATTCACGATTACTCAATTAGAAGGCAAGGTGAGTAAATGGGATATCTCAAATGACAAAAAAAAAAGTTAATTGTCTTCTTCTCTCGGCTTATGGTATCATGTCCGCTCCTCACTCTCTGTTTCCTCCTCGCTTTCCCCCTGTCTAGTAGAGACCCAGGAACACCCTTTCTGTAAAGTAATAACTGCTGCTCCCCGTCGTAGTGTTTGAGTAGGTAGCGGGAACTATCAAGGCATTTCCCACTACCATACATAACTAGCCACCATCCCCCCTTGGTGTCTCAAAATGGCTAAAAGCTTTTAGACCTGCCCTATGGTAAACGGTCATAGAAGCCCGGTTATCATCTTTTCAATATATCTAGTCCCTGCGGTCCCGGCAGCTCTGGTGGTATATCTTTCCTCTCTCTAAAGCTTAACGCAAGGCGATCATAACGCCCCCGCAACCATCCAATTCGCAATGTAAGCGCCCAGGAAGCATGGTCTCGGTTCAGGTGATGGGTAGGGGGGCAGCAGCAGTTATTGTAGTTCGACCCAGAGGATCATGGTCTTGCTGCAGAGACGGCTCACAATGCCTTGCCAATATTTGAGAGCCGCCCATTCTCGGTAGTGGTCCAGGCTTCGAGTAGCCCGGCTACGTAAACTTCTGGTGAATAATATCAGGGTTCTCGTGCCAGTCATCGATACTGACCCACATCTAGAGCCATGTAGTATTTTGTTAGCAAATGGGGATCATAACGATAACATGGAAACCCCAGGTGTCATATATTTATCGCCATAATGCCGCCTCATCGATGATATTCCGTGCCTCTAACTTCACCCGCTAGGGCAATTTCTGTCCCGAAAGATTGAGAAGAGACGAGGTTAAAGGTGCCAGGCCATAAGAGGACGGAGATCGAAGCATGTTCTAGACCTCTAGGGGAAACACAAGAATTGCAAATAACCACATACCTTCCTGAAAGTACTCAGCCCAGCCAGAATACTGCCACCGATCCACGTGCTGTATTTCCTCTCCGGTGGCGCAAAAATTTTGATCCTCATATCCTTCACGGCGAGCTTCTGAACCTCCGTGAGTAATCGGTCGCCAAAGCCCTTAGTTAAGGTGCTTCCGCCGGACAGCACGATGTTGCTGTATAGGGACTTCCTCAGGTCTAGGTCGGTTCGGTTTATCGCGTCCACCACGATCTGGTGCACACCGGGATACTCGAGCCCGATGAGCTCCGGGTCGAAGAGAATTTCAGGGGCGCGGAACCGTTCGTGGCCAACCTAGAGTCGAATTGTTAGCTAGTGCTGCATACTTACTCTCCTTCTCCATCCCATTTTCCAGGTTCTAGTCCAGTCTACCACGTCTCTCACATGGGTACGACGACAACAGGGGGCTCATGAAGCACCCCTATCAGACATACCTTCAGCTTGTTCCCATCCGGAAGGACGTACTCCGCCATCTTATCCGTCTTGTTGGTCTGCCACTCCTTTTCCTCCCTCTTACTATCCTGGGCGATGTAGCACACGCTCTCCTTCACCAGCCTCACCACCTCCTTTTCTGCGCTCGTATGGAAGACGTAGCCCGCTTTTCGAAGAAGCGTCTGCAGGTGCTCCGTCACGTCCCGTCCCGCGACGTCGATTCTCCGGATGGACGAGGGCATGGCAAACCCCTCGTAGACGGGCACGGCGTGGGACACGCCATCGCCGCTGTCCAGGACTATCCCCGTCGTTCTCCCGCTCGCGTACAAAGACAGGACAGCCTGGATGCTAGTGTAAAAAGCGGGGATATTGAAGGTCTCGAAGAGGATCTGCGCCGCGGTGTCCCTGTTGGACCTCGGGTTCAAGGGGGGTTCCGTGAGCAGGACGGGATGCTCTTCGCTCAGCGTCTTGAGCCCTTCTGTGTAGACATATTCCCATATTTTCTCCATGTCGTCCCAGTCCGTTACTATGCCGTGTTCTAACGGGTACCGGATCTTGAGGAGCCCGCGCAACTCGGTGGCTGCGTTTTGGCCGATGAACACGTCGCCTTCTAGGGCGCCTGCGAGCACGCGTAGGTGCTTGGGCCGGCCTACCCACGACGGGAAGTAGCATTTTGGGAGGTCGTCGCCGGCGAACCCGGCGCGGATGGTGCCTGAGCCGTTGTCCAGTACTATGGGTGCGTTGTGGAGTGTGTCGCCCATTTT
The DNA here is from genome assembly GCA_022664585.2 of Zalerion maritima. NCBI lineage: Eukaryota > Fungi > Ascomycota > Sordariomycetes > Lulworthiales > Lulworthiaceae > Zalerion > Zalerion maritima. Next base: position 26,342 of record JAKWBI020000160.1, on the reverse strand, counting down.
GAGGGAGGAGGGAGGGGGGCGTGGAGGAAGAAGGGAGAAGGGAGGATTGCGGAGGCGGGAAGAAGGATAGCGGTGGGATTGACCGATCCGACGAGAGTTATTGGTGTGTCGTAGCTACCGAGGAGGGTATGGGGCTATGTAGCTTTTCGATATAGTCGGGTTGGTGTTGCTCGTGGTAGTGGGGACAGGGAGGCAGCGGTCGAGAGCTTCGTTCTTGGCGGCGGTGGGCAGAGTTGAGCTTGCAGTTCGCTGTCGAATGAGAATGCTCGTCGAGTTCGAGATGACCAAATGCATCAATACCCTATGCCTCGATCGGACAGCGATGCCGCGGTCGTTGGTTGCTAGATAAAGCAGGCGGCAAGACCTTGCTTCCAAAGATCCAAGCTCCTGTGTCGTGGATGTTCCCTCGGGAGGGAGCTGGGCTGGTAGCTACAGTATTTTTGGGCCACGAAAATCCCTGCCCTTAATGCCAGGTACAGCACCACGTCGTGATGGAAAAAACAGCAGCAGCAGCAGCAATGCCCCGAAGCAACGACAAAAAATACCGGTTAAATAAAACGAGCGTCAGCAACCAACAAGATGCCTTGACCTCTTCATGGAGAAGAATTATAGATAGTGGGCCGTCGAAGGAGACTCGTGTACCTCGAATCGGAAGGCGGAACGGGACCTGGTTCGGAGGGTTGTTCCGTTTTTGGCGGGCTGTTGTCGTGAATATTCCGTACTAGGGAGACATTTGGCGGCGGTGATGAAGTCTTTCCCTCCAGAGACGGGACACGGATGCACACACACACAATTGGACTCCAAGCAATGTCCAATTCCCTGTACTCCACTGGACGCAGGGGCAGGCAATTTGGGACGCGATCTGGTGGACCGTGTTTGGTGGGCAGCAGCTCTCCACTTCTTGCATCGTGATCACGTGCAGAGCTTGTCGATATGATCTCGCACGGGCCATTCTGTGAGACTATCCAAATTCCTGTACTACAAACATGCATCCATGGTAGGAATGTTCGGCATGACTCGACTCTTGCCGGCCTCAGCTTCGCAAGCGGCTCGCCGCTTGGCCTGGCATCCAAGACATCTTCGGATGTGATCAAAATGGCAATCCGGAGCCGTACAGCTATGTCAATTGTATTTCTTATTGCCTTGCAAAACTCTACATGTGTGCTCAGCTGCTGTTACCAAGGAGAGGCGAGTATATTCCGCTGCGGAGCGCCTGTACTCTGTGTATTGGGAAAGGATCTACCTTCCCCGCCTCATGTTTGTAGATTCTCAGGTTCAATGTCAGATCATGAAGCTTTACCAGATTGCCAATGTTATCATACGTTTCCTTTCGTGTCTCTTGGATGCCAGCTAGATAGGGCATGAGGTCTGGCTAGCTCAAGTTGGAGAGAATAGCTTTGTATGGCTGAGGACATTGCCTGAAGAAACTCATGTTGTAATGGCAATCACAATCGCAATCAAGCAGCAAAGAGAAGGCAAGACGTATTTGTTTTGAGGTTTCCTCAAAAATTAATCTTTATATATGCAAGAAAAGCTTTTTCTTGTCTTGTCTAATGTTCTCTGAGAGCCTCCTTGACGGAGCATCTCTCCTCTTCCTCCTTCTTCCTCCTCTGTAAATGCAACGCCCTCTCCTCCAACCATGGATATCATTCTCCGTCCTGCATACCTCATCCAAAAAACGCCGATCTGATGATGCAAAAAACATATATAAAATATACAAAATAAAACAGATGTGGTCGGGTAGTATGTACATAGAAGAGTTGCTTGAAACCCTCGCGAAACCGCTCACTTCCGGTGACAGTGGTTTGGCTCGTGGCGTTTCGCGTCTGAATATGTGCCGGTGAAGGCGTGGTTGTTGTGGTTGATCGTGAATGATCTATGCGTTGTGGATATTATAGTTCATAGCCGCTGTGATGATGTCTGATAATAGTTGTTTATTGTTGACGGCAGTAGAAAAGCTTGTGCCTGTCTTCCCTTACACGTGGCCCTGGAGAAGCTGGGCACCAAGGTACGGCCATCCGAGGATGATAGCGAGACCTGGAACATAGCTGTATTGAGAAAACCACTATGTTAGTGTTCTGCCTTCGTTTTCATGTTTTGTTTCCATCCAAAGTTATATAATGTTACGCCACTGGAGTTGAGCATATACTTACAATGCGAAGGCGGAAGCAGAGCGCTTGAACATCTTTGCATAGTCACCGGCCTGGGCGTTGGTTGAGACGGGGATGCGCTCGAACGGATGGGGCTCGAACGACTGAGCCCACCTGCGCATGCCGGCCATTGTGGAGGCCTGGCGACGCTGGACAACGCGGGTAGCGATGCGGGGAACAGTACGGGTGACGATGGGAGACATGATGGCGATGATGGTGATGTTTGTTGTAGTATTTGTCGTGTCGGGGAGAGTTGTTGGTTATTCAAGATGTTGAAGTGGAGTTGGTCGAGTGAGTGAGTTGTAGTAGTTGTTGTGTAGAGAGGATGGCGACAGGCAAGGTATATATATGTAGAGGAAGGAGCGTGTAGCTGATATCCCTCTTCGGACCTTTAAAGTTCAGTGGATTGGTCGATTGGGGTTGGTTATGATGTATGCGGATGCTGATGGGGTGGCATGGGAAAGGTACATTCAGGAGGGCGGGATCAAAAGCTTCTTTATACTCGACGGAGCAACCGACAACAGGTGTGTGCATGTGAACCGTCAAGCCTCCCTGACAAACGAGGCATTGCATCCGACAGGACAGATTGACGAGATGCTAGGAGCCCTTCGCCAGCGAAAAGCGCCGCTTCCCAACGCCGCAACCTGCTCAGCTACAATCATAATCGACCGATTCTGGGCACAAGCTCGCCGTTCCTTGTTCGTAGCCTCCCTGCCCTTGGAAATCCACAGACACGTACTTGGGATCTGGATCAGCAACAGCGGAACCGTCCAGCGTCCAGCCATAGCGGCGGCATAGCTACAACATCAGACCACCATGGAGACAAAAGAATACATAAAACCAGGATAGGCGTCAGCCGCGCTGCCACGGAACCAATGGGAATAGCGATAGTTCTAGAATTCTCGGGGGAAGAGGCAGATTCCAGCGAGCGCGAGGAGAGTTTAGCGGATGGTACCTCTCTAGCACAACATAATTCTATGAAGACACAAGTACCACATGTCAGCACCGAGCCACAATTATCGGTCCGCACTTCAAGTTTGGGGAGGCCAAAGGAATCAACTCCTTGCCAATAGACAGACGGCCGGGTCAGTAGAATCGTTCGATATCTTTACGAGAGAGGCGACGGATCCTTTGAATATGGCACCACCACGGCCACCTTTTGCAAGCTTCGGCGGCGACCGCCCGATCTTCTGATTGGTTGGTCCGGTGCCGCGGACCCCCCACCAGCTGCCCTTCTGCAAATCACCGAGCTGGAAACTGCTGGGCCTGGTCTTTTTCGAATCGACTGATCCGGGTCCGGTCGGAGGAAGGTAGGAAGGCCCGGCGGACACAGCGAACTTGAAAGCATGATGGAAGTGATGACAAAGGAGTTCAAGACTCCTTCAGGGCGTCCCAAGACACCGAATTCTGGAAAATTCCCATGTTGGGACGCATGGCATTTCTGTCGCACAATATTGTCTTCGCTTTGAATGACATTCTGCAGCTCTCCGATGCTTCCCGAACGAGTTCGCGGAGCTGTCGGTGTGCTGTATTTCCTGTCGTACCATGCACCGGCCATCAGACGACCACTATTTTGAGTCGCCGATATTCTCTAGTCATCATCGTACCTTTTTTGAAGTCTCTTCTCTACACCACGACGCTCCTTTCTCCGTCCGTTTGCTTCCGCCAAATCAACCCATCTACCGGGCTAAGGGACGACAAATGACCTCCGAAAGTGTATCATCGATGCCGTCGCATTTTCGGCTCTTGTTTCGACTTTTCCGGCACATAGATGGGCTCGACCAACCCCTAGTTTTCTCTCGGGCCATACTCCATTGTCTTCGCCATGGCGGCGTATATATTCCGAAAAGTATCGCGACGTTATCGCCTAGTTTTCTCACTCTGCCGTTGACGTGCAAGGTGATCCCGACTTACGGTTATCATTGTACTAGATAGTCATCGCCCCGTTTTCGATCGCGACATGCCGTGTTTGTGTTCCCATCTCGTCAACGGCAGCCATGTGATGATCAAGGACGTTTAAACGGCCAGTGGCCAAATTGCTCGTCGTGCACTGATAGGACGAAAACGCTTACCGGAAGGCCGGGGAATCATCAACTATTTACCTATGATCATCTGTCTTTTTCTTCTTTTTTTTGCTCGGCTCCTACTTTCGAACCACGGTAGTTCCCTCGGCCGGCTCCAGCAATTTCCACTCACAATCGATGCCCTGCTTGGTGAACTTCGAGATGATGTTTGCCGCAATCTCGTCGAAGTGGTCCGTTGCCAGCGCAAGGATGGTCGGACCGGCGCCGGAAAGACACACGCCCAGAAGACCCTTTTGGGTGCTCGGCGACATGGACTCTGTAATCTCGCTCAATCCGGGGATCAGAGCCTGTCGGTATTGCTGGTGCAATTTGTCCTGCATGGCCAAATATATCAAGTCGGGGTCTGGAGGACTTTGACCCAAAGCAACGGGAAGAAGCCCTATTCGCTGCATGTTGAAGGTCTGCAGGCATGCCGGTGTCAGCGCGACAAGAAGCACCTGGATGGGGCCCCTCACTTGAGGGTACACGAGCGCTTGCGGGAATAATTTGAAATTAGTTGTGTAACTTACGACATCGGCTCTCGGGTAACTCTTTGGCAGCACCTCCCGTGCCTTGGCGGTTGCGACCTGGAAGTTTGGTATTATGGCGATGGCCTTGATCTCCTTGGCCCAAGGGAATTTGATGTGATGGCCAATGCCGTAGGGAGGCTCTGGCGGCTTCTCTCCGGTATCAACCCCACCCTGCGGAGACGGAAGCACTTCAGCAAGTGGAATCTCGGCGCGGGCTACATCTTCCGGTGAAAGCGGCTTCAGGTACGTCCCCACAAATCCACCATACAAAGCGGCGCCAACGTTATCCGGGTGTCGTTCTGCGAGATCTGGTTATTCTCATATTTAGGAGGTTGCGGGCCGCTGGTTGAACTCACCTATCATGAGGCAAAAGTCGAATAGCCTGTCGATATCCAAGTCCAGCTTTCCGATCTCCTTTCCGAGCATCACACCGGCCACGACAGCGGCACCCGATGACCCCAGGCCGCGTCCCAAAGGGATGGGGTTCTTGATGTGAACATGAGTCTCGACGGGAAAGCATCGTTGGCCGTTACATCGCAAGACGTAAAGAGCGACTCGGGTGAGAAGATTTGATGTGGGGTCGAGGCTGATCTCTCCGGAATCCTCGCCCTGCCCCTCGTAGCTGAGTGTGCAGTTGAGCTTTTTCTCAGACGACGTCTTTGACCGGTCGATTGTGACGTGGAGCTCCAGGTAGACGGAGAGTGCCAGGCCGATGACATCGAAACCCGGCCCAATGTTTGCCGAGGAGCACGGCGTCTTGATGACGAACGACTCCATGGTTCGAGAGGGTGAGTTTTATGGTGGGGCAGATGTCGATGTTCCCACCTCTGCTGCAATTATGATACTGGAGATTGCGTTGAGCAATAACCCAAAAATTTCCCCTTTCTCAAAGTCCTCGTGGCGATAGCTTTTCCTGACGATTTTCCCAATGCAGGTCCGTCAAAGGAGTGGTTGTCGAAGTTGAGGTGAATTTTTGGGATGTCGGCTCCACGACGGGACGTTCGGTGGATCTTCAAGAGCATGAAATGGGTTTCTCTCTCAGACTTGCGAATCGATGCCCAGCAAATTGACAATTTAAACCTTTTTCTGTGGGACAACGCATGGGAATAATAAAACACTGCGGGATTTTTCGAGGACGGGAGTCTTTCAGAGGAAGTTTTAAGTCAGCGACATGGCCGGAGCGAGGAGGTCTAGTGCTGTTTTCTCAAACATACAAATGACCGGGAAAAAAATGATAAAGCCAGCCCGGGCCGGGACACCGATCACGGAGCACTGGCAACACACAGCCTGAGCTACTAGTACTACCGTTTGTAGTACTAGCCACTACTTGGGGGATGGATGGTGGGGTCTAGACGGAAGGTCCAGCCGCGGAAAAGTACTCAGACTGACTGTGCAGTAGTACCTGCCTGCTGCGCACGGGAGCTTGACAGCCAGACAGCATGAGGAAGGCGGCGCACGTTTGCCTCCACCAATACCGCCAAGATATCCGGGAAGGATGCTGCTTCCCGTCTTTGTCCTCATGGGGGTATTGAACACCGAGTTTAATGGCATTGGAGTCATTCGGGTGGCAGTTGGACGATCATCGTCGACTCCGGTGAACCACAAACCCAACTTTGAAAACAGCACGACATGGCAAAGAGAGCACAGAGATAGAGACCAGGCCACCTTCTCCGTGTCACGTAGTTTAGTCTCTGTGTTGTCTTTCAACTCTACTGAACCTCAAAATACAACATGCTCAAGCTATAGTAATACAAATGGGTCGTCTACCATGAACGAAGAAGTTGGCATGAACGCATCGCATCCTGTCCCGATTACAGAATGTACGGTAGTCGAAGAAAGTGATAGAAAGAGATACTATATTGCTACTAGTTAGATGGAAACCCCATCCCCGTCTAGTTTAATACACAGCAAAAAAAAAAAAAAAAACGCTTCGGGGCGTAACGTTATGTGCAACATAGCATGTGAAAGGTAGTACGCAAGTAGTAGTAAATACAAGGCAATCGACCGCGGAACAGCAAATGACCCCTTTTCTCGCCATCCGCTTCAGACCCAGCTGGCAGCATGCTCGTGCCCGTGCCCGTGCGCCTTCGTCCATTGCCAATCCTGGCCGCTGTCATCCTCCTCATTTGCATTGTTTCCAGCATTGCGTCGGCCTCGGCGTGCCGGGGAAGCTGCGTTCCCTCCCGGCTGCCTCGTCTCAGGGGTGGCCGCGCGTGGAAGGTGATGAACAGCAGGTTCCTAGACTGCTTCTTCTTCTTCTTCTTCTTCTTCTTCTTCTTCCTCCTCCTCCTCCGCCGGTCGAGAAAAGGTCCCTTCTGCCACGGCACCGCCGCGTCCCCCACTTTGCGGGATGCCGGATCTCGAGCCTGGACCGGAACGGGTGTCTGGATGAGTCGCGCCGGCGGATCCGGCGTCGTGGAAAGTTTCCTCGGCATGGACGTCCTCGTCGTCGTCGTCCTCCCTGTCGATGTCTGCAAGTTCCATATCGAATTGATCCCTGACTGGACCGTTTCTCCTCCTTTCGCCGTTGTAGTTGTTTGAATTCCCACTCCCGCCGGCGGCGGCGTGGGAAACGAGATGTTTCTCCGAGTCTCCTATTCCTCCTGCTCCTCCAGTTCCTACCGTTGTTGTTCTCGTCGCGGTCGACACCAAAGCTCTAGCATGGCTCGGAGACTCCCCCCCACTACTACCGCCCATCCGGGTCTTATTTTTGGACCTCTGATTCCTGGCGGCCGCTCCGCTGCTGCCAGTGCCGCCGCTGCCGCCGATGGTAGCGTTCGAGGGACCGGCTCGCCGAAACGAAGCAGAGGCAAGTTGGTTCGCGGCCGTCTTCTGGGCCATCAAGGTGCCGAGGGGAAGGACGAGGACGACGGACGTGTAGGTCAGGGAGCCGGCGTCGAAGGTCTGGGAGGGCACCCACATTAGAGAGGCGAAGATTACTGCACGCCAGCCCGCGAAACGGAGGGAGTTGGTTAGCGAAAAACTTATCAGCCCGGAACAAGAGGGGGGCGAGGGAAGGGGATAATGGGCAGGTGGGGAAAAGGCGGCTTACCAGGAACAACCATCAGGACGGCATTCGTCATGACCAGCACGTCCATGGCGCCCAGCGCGCCGGGCGCCGCTCGCCGCGACGGCGGGAGCCAAGACCTGGTCTTCCACACGTGCCACGCCAGCCTGGCGCCGAACAGGGCGCTGAAGTAGAATATGCTGACGCAGGTGGTGGCGAGCATGCCGTCCTGGATCCAGAAGTTCTCGCTCGGGTCGGCGGCGCCCACTATGGAGATGTTCTGGGCGACGACGAAGGCGAAGCGCCACGCGACGGCCGCGAGCGCGACGAGGGCGCTGACGAGGAGGGCGAGGAGCTTCAGGGAGGCGGGGGAGAGCAGCCCCGCCACCGCCCACGCCTGCAGGCACAGGGCGGCCTGGATGAGGAGGAGCTGGACGACGCCGAGGGTGTTTCCGAACACGGAGTAGCGCACCTCGGAGGGGGGGACGCGGGAGGAGTCCAGGGCGTAGAAGGCGTAGAAGGAGTTCCAGGAGAGGAGGAAGTGGGTGGGCAGGATAGCCATGCGGACGCTGGAGACGAGGAGGCTGGCGAGGTTTATGAGGGTGCTGGCTTTGACGGCTGGGCGCGGGCGGAAGGGGGAGGGGGGGGTGGAGGAGCTGGAGGACGGGTTCCGCGGAGATGAATGGGAATGAGAAGGAGAGGAAGAGGAGGATCCAGACAAGAATGAAGGCATGTGGAAGAGGCCGGGAGAGAGACAGAGCACGATGATGAACATCATCACGGAGGCGCCGCATTGCGCGCCGAAGTTTATGCAGATGGAAACGGCTTGACGCTGGTAAAAGTCTATCTCGTCGAGGGTTATGGGGATGGAAGTCACGCCGTCGTCGAGGTAGATGTAGATTGTCTGGTGGAAAGGGTCGAAGGGTTCGGTGCTGTTGTTGGCGGTAGTACTGCCACCGTCTGCAGGAGGTGCGGGTTCGGCCATGGTGGTGATGGCTTCGGCGGTAGCGAGGTTAATGTGTTCTTGGCGATGGTTCTAAGGCTTGTCCGCTGGGTTGTGCATCTGAGGGGGGATGTTGAGAGTTGAGGCCACAAGATAGGGATGGAGTGGGACAGTATGCTTCCTTGCTTCAAAAAAAAAACAAGAAAATCAGAGCAGAGAACGGTTCTCCTCCCTTATGGGCTCGGGGTTGAGGCGACCGCTAGTCGTATATCTTGATGTTGAACAATCCTCCCGGGGATACCAGGCCTTTACGTTGCTTGTTTCTTAAGTGGTGGCTTGCTTCTCAGACAACCGATTGTCTGGAATTGAACCGGGTCAATCAAATATGAGTGATCCCAGTAGTGCTTCTTATTGAAACATGAGCGTTATTAGGCTGTTGGGTTGTTGCTGATCGGGTACCATCAAGATCCGGGGTGGAATGGGTGAGCAGGCTCCTTTTTTGGTTGAGAGGCGGTATCATGTGGATCTCAGAGAGATCGTTGCGGTAGACCAAATGCTGGATCAAGATGTTTTGAGATGAAAAAGATGCTAGGGGGAATATTTGGCTGGTCAGATTGAGGTGGTTTCCATGAAGCTTGAAGCTAGGGAGCAGGTAGCTCCCTACCCAATGGGTTGCGTCTTTGAATGCTCGAATGTTTCTTCCATGGGATTGTCGTGTGGAACAACAATGCTAATGGTGTTCCAGATTGTTCGTCCCACTGTCAAAATAGCAACCCCTACCTAGCATTGTCGTTCATTGAGGTGGGAAAAAACAAATCACGAGCGAATAGTAAAACCTCTCTCCGAAGCTACCTACCATACTGTCTAGAGCTAGCTCTTCTTAGGTACGTACGACAATGGTTATGTTACACGGCATCCATGTGCCCATGATTGTGCCCGGCTGCGCAGGGGTCCGGATTGAGTACCGGCATATGGAGATCTAGGTAGGCAGGTACATCGGGATGGCACAGACAGAGAGGCAGGTTGCTTGGGGGCGGGGAAGTCGAAAGGGGAACTAGGATGGTGATGTCTAGATGCATCACTATAGTATAATATCAACCAGGCAATGAGGACAATGCTAAGGATCCGAGAGTTCACAATTGAAGGACACTTTCATTCGATATCTGCCTGTCTATCCGTGTACATGATGATGTTTCGATTTTCTTCTAGTCAGTTCTCGTGTCGTCGTGGGCATGTATCACTCATTGGATTGTGAGTGTACCTGAGGCTTAGTATTGTCCTATAGGTTGACCGAGACAATTCTGCGGGGGGCTGTGGTAGTGAAGCGGCACGGGTTCCCACGTGGCTAGTGCGGTACCGTTAGTATTGTTCTTGTGTGTGCATGTTTCACTCGACATTTTCACTATACTATGTAAATACCTCCATGAGTGGTGACTTTGGCAGCAGCAGGGGCCGCAGAAGCATCCGTCCGGGAGAAGCAAGACCTGGGCGTGTCAATTGCTCTCCACTGGGTGGTATCGAGACTGAAGGCCTGGTTCTCAGGTTGTCTGCCAGCTTGAATTGTTTCGAATCCATCCATCCAGCGCACGCTTTCCAATTCATTCAGAAGTCTTCTGCCTGTGAAGGAAGTATGGGGCACGAAGCAGGCAGTTTGTATCGCCCTCAGGCTCCAAATGCCGACACTCTATGTCTATGCTCGCGTAAGGCTCGTAGCAAGGCCCGCGAACCGAGTCGGGAAATATGAACCTATCTTCGTAGCGGGCTATTCTGTTCAAGGGAGGTTGTTGATACATTTATATCAATGGAAATCATGTTTCCTACTTTTAGCTCTGTACGCGATTTCTTTCAAAGCGATTTGTCCATTGCCGACATCTACAGAACTCGAGGCGTCACAATCATTCCGCAATGTAGCTGCTAGGTACATATTAGACGAGAGTCCATGTATACATACATGTGGCGATGTGGCGCTTACTTGCATGAAATAGCAACACAAAATCTGCACGGTATCGAGACCATATAACCCAAGGCGACTCAAGAAAATGAATGGACATTGGGTGGCAATTCTCTAGGGCCTAGAGCTAGGGTTGTGGTTAGAATGGGGATAGTGACACTGCGTTGTCGTTGATTCCTTTTTGCTATTACAAATCAATAGAAACATTGACATATGGATAATTAATGGTAGAGAGGGCCTCACTCTATGTAGCAGCAGGTCCGCGAAGAAGCGATGGACGTGCCCGAACTGGGATCTCATTCTGGCTCTCCACAGTCTGAAAATGTTAGGATAGAAGTGTCTACATCCGAAGGAAAGAACGATGCTAAAACGGGGCCTCCCAAGATACAGGAGAGGTATGTGATTCAATAAAAAGAACATCCAAGAAGCTAAATGCTGCACCGTCGTCGATGGCTCAAATCGAAAGCTGTAACTTCAACAAGACGAGAATACAAAGATGTAAAATGCCATGGAGGGCAGTGCCGTATCTCGCGGCCTCCGCCTCATGTCGATGAATAGTTTATATATATATATATACAAATCCAAGGTAGAAGTTGAAAACACCAGTAAGTTATCCCAAGAATTGAAAAGTATATGCAAGAAAATCCCGTGCCGTTGACTCTAACCCCGGGTTGTCTTGACGTCCAACCTCAATATCGTCTGTCATCTAAAGCAAAAATTTTGCTATTTCGTTCCCTCCCTTTGTCTCGAGGCATGGTCACATTTACCACCCCAGGACATTCAAATCGGCATTCTTGCACTCGCTCGTGGTGCACGCCTCGTACAAATCCAGCGCGCTGGGACCTCCGCAAGTAACAGAGGAATCACCACCGCACTTCATGACGCAGTTGCCCATGACGCCGTCGGTCCTAGGCATCCTGTCCTCGCTCGCCGAGTTTCCGCAGAAGCACTGGGTGCTGTACTCAACGCCGGCGTAGACGTACCCGCCTTCCCTGCAGAAGGAGATGCACGTCTCGACCGTCATGTCGTCGGCGGACGTCGAGGCATCGGAGAGGGTGCGCTCCTGGCCCGCGGGATCGGAGGCGCATCCGACGTAGGCATATCCCTCCGAGGTCATGTCCGCGAAGCCCCATTGCGGGGCGGTGATTACGGCGTCGTCCTCGCATGTTGCTTCCGAGCCACCATCGACGGCGATGCAGCCCGGGAGGTTTTCGAAGACGCCCTCACGGTCAGGATCGCTGACCGTCTTGGGAACCTTGCAGCCGTTGATGGTGTCGTCGTCGTAGTAGTGGCCGTCGAAGATGGGGCAGTCCTCAATGTTGCCGCTGTCAGCGGTGCATTCTGTCACGGCATTCTGGAGCGTTTCTACGTCCCAGCCATTGACGAAGTCGCCGTGGAAAGAATTTCCGGTGGTGTCGCCAGTGGAGAGGACGAAGGGGTGCCCGTCGCCGTTGGGACCATCCCACCACATGTCGGCCCACTCGTCGATGCTCCACATGACCTCGTAGAAGATGCTGACGAAGCGGTGGGGGTGGGAGTCGGGGCAATAGCCGTTGTTCATGAGGCTCGGGTAGGCCATGTGGGACTTGTGGTCGTCCGAATCATGGCTCTCGCCATCCCAGCAGGAGGGGAAGAATACCTGCGAGCGGAGGCCGTTGGGACAGTTCTCGGAGGGAATCGTACCTGTTTCTGGGCCGGAGCCTCCGAGACAGGCGTAGCTGACGGCTTGGTCCTCAAGGCTGCTTTCGTTATATGTACGACGGCTGTAGTCGCCAGCGATCATCATAAAGCCTTCGGGGAAGGCGAGAAGACCCTCATCGTAGTTCGGGTCCTTGTCGTCGGATCGCTGGAGGTAGTACACCGTTGCTCCACCGACCTGGGTGACGGGGGTGACGCTCCCGTTCTGGTAGACGTACCACAGAGATGGTACCCAGTAGTTGGATTTGTCGAATTCAACCTTGCATGTCGAGCAGGTAGAAAGCTGGGTATCCTCGTATGTCATGGTCGAGTTGAAGGCGTTTCCGCCCATGACGGTGTGTTCGTGCCCAGATACACCTCCGTCGCTGACGATCGGGTCCAGGCGTTCGACGGCTACCGGTGCGCCGCAGGGCATGCGAAAGAAGGCATGGGCTTGTGACAGGAGAGATGTCGTTGCCAGGACGGACTTGTATGAGATTGTAAACATCTCTATTGGATGTGATTGAACAACCGGATTCGAGCTGGTTGCTAATGAGTAAAAGTGATGAAAAAGATCCAAAAGAATTTCCCAGAATTTCTAGTTGGGACGAAAAGAGTGAAATCAAAGCAACTGATAATTTCGAATATAGCCTCAAAATGAAAGGAAGACGGGGCTTAGGGTTGGTCTTATCAACTGTGGCCGGCCTGTTCGTTTCACACCCACAAACTTAGTTGCGAACACAGAGACAAGAGCTTATCAAACTTATTGCTCAGGATAAACGGAAGAGTAGAAAAAAAAAGAACGTGATCGACAATGGTTATAGAGATAGTCTCCGAACCGGGGAGAGGAGAAAAAAGGAGTGACTGGTATACAGCAAAAAGAGCGGGCTGAGTGCTAGATAGAAACAATGATGTTTCTCTGAGAGAGATCGAGGCCGGGGAATACCAAACATCTTATACTATCGGATCCAATGGGGCTCGGGAGATTTACGTTATCCTTGTGAAGTTCAAAATGTTGCCTAGTCTCTCTCTTTATTCCGGATTCCTTAATTCCTAGCATGTCCTAAAGTCTCCTTTGCCCTTCCTGGCGCTTCCTTGGCCCGGAAGACCGGTTAACGGCAACACATAGTGTCAGCTTGGAGCAGCCCTGTCTTTCCATATTTTATCTTCGGGGCCCTGCCCTTGGAGATGAAGCCACCGCCGACGTCTCATAACCGCGCGTTTGGGAAAGGTCAGGTCAGCACCATGCAGGCCTACTTGTAACAACCTGGGAGGGAAGTAATGAGGAAGGGTATCCCTAACGGGGTTTTGAGGACTGGGCTATGTGACGATCCGGGGTAGGTGCAGCGGCTTTGGGTTTTAAATGGCCGTAATATGCATAGGGTTAGGGTAGGATCTCGGTCCTTGTTCGTGCTTGTCTGCTGCGGTTTGAGCTAGCCTCGCTAACGGAGTAAGTGACAAAGAAACCAGAAAGATCAGAAAAAGCTCCCTATAGTCCAGACAGCCGGCTCGCCGTGGGAAATGACAGGTGCGGTCTCGGGGCCGGGGGGCATCAAAGGGGCGGCAACTTCGAGTTGTACTAGTAAGGGTGGCCTGCATTGCAGTGGTGCCAAGTGCAATGCGAACGGGGATCCACTTTCTCGCCGAGCCCGGACCACATACCTGGGCCTTCCCGATCCGGGGAGACCATGCATTGCTACTTCATGGCCTTCCCCTCTGCTGTTTCTACTGCCGGGGGGTCAGCCAGGAGTCGAGCGGGTGGCTGCAGCATGATCTCTGCCAGTTTTGGGGGTTCTGGACTTTTGTTGCTCCATCACCGGCTTCCTCAGATTTATCGGCCAACATGAAAGCGATTAGCGAGATTTGATTAATTGTGGCGATGAGTCTCCCCTCTTTCCCTCGATATGCATCATACGACGGGTACGTTAAGTACAATGGTGAGAGAGGAAAATAGAGTTTTCAAATGCTGCACGGCACAGTGCCAGCGAGAAGTTTGTGTTACTCTCTGGGGGGAAGGCACGTGGTGATTTGTTTGGGCTGGTCTTTCCTTGGCACAATTTCGAGGTCCAGCTCCACCTACCTCCTGCCTGGCGAGCAACTCGGGGAATTGAAGATAGGAAAACTGGGCAGTGGGAATTTACGAGCCAGCGATTCAGAGTCATGATACCTTCCCACTGTGCCTATCGTCCCATATTATAGGATGGAATCATGCCTGCATTCTAGGTAGGGATTACTGGGGTAGACTGATGACCCTCATTGACGAACCAGGGTGTTGGCGACGGATACAACCTAGCTCCCGGGGTAAGTTACATAGTAAAACTCGGGGATTTTGACTTCGGGCCGTAGACTTTTCTTATTGAACTATGGCTGTGGATGGGAGACCACTACCGGGGGCCATAGGAGTCCATGGAGAGAACTTTTTCTAATCAATCTCCTCCTCCGCTTTTCAGACGTTCCACTACCACTACGAAGTACGGAAGAAAGCATTCTTAGAGAGCCTATGAGTGAGCTTGGTTCGACCTCGCTTTGATGAGGGAACTGTGCTGTATTCTACAATGTAGGCACTACAATATGTCCATGGGGTTTCTAAGTATCGTCGGGCCCCATCTTTCAATATATACGGCGTCGGGTGCCCACAGCGAGCGACTCGAAGCGAAGAAAAAAAAAATCGACAGCATGAAGCGAAAACACCCAACGCATGGAGACTCGCCGTGGCGCTCGGTCGTCCATCTTCCTTCCGTCTCCTTTATCCAGGCCGCAGCAGAGACCAGTCTCCGAAAAAAATACCAACTCCATTGTGTTTCCTCGAGCAATGCTGGGTATCTTTCAGCGCCAAGAAGGGAAATTGTATATACAGAATCTCACCGTACATGGAAAGAAACAATAAAGAAATCGTCCGCATGTAGGACAACAAGAAAAGCAAAAAATGTACAGTTGTGAGAATCGAAGTATTTCGTTGCATCGCCTACTTTTGGTAGACGGCGACGTATGCGACTTCCATCATGGCGCCGTATCCGCCCACGGTAGCATCATTAGGATTTCCGGGCCCTGGAGAACAAAGGTATTAGTAAATTGTCATTCAGCAACCTTACTATGATAGATGGGCCCAACTTACAATCTCCGCCAATAGCAATGTTCAGGATGAAGTACATGGGGCTATGAGCCAGAGTACCCCAGATGGCCTCGTCACCAACACCGGATCCAGTGATCTGGTGGAACTGATTTCCGTCGAGGTACCAAGTAATCGTCTCGGAGCTCCAGTTGTTCGAAGTGCGGTCCCACTCCATGGACCATGTGTGCCAGTCGTAGTCGTTGAGAGCAACGGCATTTCCCTTTCCGGTGGGCTCGTTGCAGACGCCGCCGGGGTATGTACCGCAGTGGGCAGTTCCGTACGCAGTCGGGAGGCCATTCACCGTCTCCATGAGGTCGAGCTCGCCGCACATTGGCCAGCCCGTGCCCGACCGAATCGAATCGCCCAGCATCCAGAAGGCGGGCCACATGCCCTGCTTCGTCGACTGTGAGTTGGAACCGAAACGAATGTTTCCTTGGGCACGGGTGGTTTTGCCCGCGGCGGGGGTCCAAGAGCCGGTCGACTCGAGACGCGCGGACGTCCAGATACCGGCATCCGACTTTTGGGGAACAAGTTGGAGAGTGCCTCCGCCCGAGATTTGGACGTTCGAGTTGCTGTCGGTGTACGTCTGGATGTCGTTGTTGGTGTTGATACCAAGGACGGCGTCCCAGTTGGAGGAACTGACCGAGTCCCCGGCGCCGCCCCAGAATTCCTCCTTCCATACGATGCTGTAGCCATCGATGCTTGGAGGGGTGACAGCGGAGCCCAGAGCGGAGAGGATGGCGAGGATGGCGCTAGTTGTGAACCTCATCTTCGCTAAGTCGGAGTGGTGGGTATAGGGATATAGGATATTGAAAATAAGGGGCTTGAGTGGGTGGCGACGAAAGAAGAGACGAAATTGAATATATATGTTCCAAAAGTATGTACGTAGTCTTGCTACGGATGAAAGAAGCAGTTCCTGCTGGCGCAAAACGGAGATGATATGTAGATTGGATCGTGGTAGGTATCAAGGAGCGGAAGGATCCGAAGAAGGAAGTCTGCTAGAGAGGTCCGGAAAGCACTTTTCCGGGGACGATTTGGAATAAGAATAGAAAGAAGCTTTGAAAAGGAGCGTGGTCGGTATATTACCAGGAAAGGAACGTAAGCACACAAGATGGGCGCGAGAAGAGAGGAACAGCAGGGCTGAGTGAGGATGAAATATGAGAATGAGAGGCTCAACGAAGGAGGCGGGAAGGATAGATATATGGGTCGGAGACGGGAACCACCATGGCTTATATCCTTCTACCCTCTATCTTCGGAATTAATAGTACGGTATATGGGATGAGAAGCCGTGTTGGAAGAGCCCCGGTCTCGACCAGGGGGGGGGGGGATGGAGGAAGTGGATAAGGAATAGCTACCGATAGTGCCTCCATTTCCACCCGTCCATGTCGCAAGGACTTCCTTCATGCTGGTTGGGCAAGAGAAGAAGAAAATAATAGTGAGAAACTGCGAGTTACTTCAGTGTGGCCCGTCATGATTGGGAAGCGGAGACTAGGTAACAAGGAAGGTAGCCTGTGCAATGAAACGTTCAATTTTCCTTTGCTAGATATGTTGGGTTCCTCCTCTGTTCCTGCTCCATTCTTGCTCCAGGGGAGAGGTCGCCATTGGGAGTGGATGGAAGTCGAGTCCTCCAGAGCAAACAGGTGGGTACGTTGACCCAGGGGTCTTGGCATTGAAGAACAGGAAGAAGGAGCTTGGGTACAAGGGGTCTGTGTGGCGCGTGCCGCCGGGAGAGATCTTGGAAGCCGCAACGGGGGGTCAGGTCACAGCAGGGGGAAGGAGAAAAGAAAGAAAAAGGGCTCGCGGTGAATAATGTCTGGTGCCAAGAAGGAGCCCCTTGCAGCGAATCCCAGTTCGGACCCACCAGCCTGTCATTCGAGGAACGGGATTTTAGTGGACGAGGAGCTGGGAGAGACAGGTGTGCAAAAGTGTGTGTGTGTCGCATGAAAGAGGCAAAAGGTTCCCGTCCTTGTCTCATCCCATTCCGAGACATCTCTACAATTTCTGTCCGTGCCGTGCCCCCGATTCTCTATCTACGATCGGATGAATACTTCGACGGAACCATTGGCTGCTTGGGAGGGGAGAGGGCTGTAAGCACAACCGTAAAGACGGGATCTTTTCAGTATTTCCTCGGTGCAGCATTCGGGCACGACACACTCGTCACTGCAGATGCGCTGTATGTGCATGTATGACACTTGTCACAACGGTACTGCACGCACGATTGCGATGGATCTAATAGATGTTTGGCGTTTGGGTTACTGTGGACCAGTGGCCTCCGCAAAGTCCAAAATTTGGGACTTGGGTTTCGTGGCAGGGGACCGACCCCCCAGATGTACCATGGCATGCCATGCTTGAGGGACGACGTAACTCCGTCAGATTTCAGGACGCGTAGTGGATTTTCGACGGTGGTAAATTGCATGTTAATGGGGGACGGAAAGACAAGCCATATCCTCACCAAAAAAAACCCCCTCCAGACATGATGCCTCGGGAAAAAGAGAGAGTGCATGGTGTAGTGCTTCCTTTGAGTCTCATGCCATCGTCGCTGTGTGTCCATCTCGGCCAGAAGTAATAGGGCCTTCTTGTGTAGCACCGAAGGCATGCCTGCCTTCCTTGAAGCTACTGTAGCCTTGGCTTTGGCGGACTAGCCAGGAGAGGGGTCGAGAAACACCAGTGCTTCACTCCACCGGCTATTTCGTACGAGCATCGCATTGTCTGGCCGCAAGCAGGTGTCCGGGGCCCGGCATTTGAGGCCCTGGGGAAGCGCATTTTCCCCAATTCGAGAGCGGGTGGCTGAGCGCTATTCCAAGCCCTCGAAGGAAGCTTGGGACGGTGGCTTGCTTGGGCTCACAGCCCGGGCAAGGTATCAGATATCTCTCCTTGTAGAATATAGTATTTCATCGTGCATCTGCAGCAAGACATTTATGGAAGCAAAGGATTGATTTGAGGCTTACATACATGCATCTCGCGGATGGATTGCCGAGAATGGGAATCGAAGACGCACAGCTTTTTAACTTGAAACAGGAGAACGGGAATATTTAAGAATTGTGTCTTGTAGTCTACATATCTTAGGTCTGTGTTTAGCGTGCCATGTGGATTTGTGTGGTCGTGGACCTTATACTCCGGGTGTACTGTGTTCGCCTCCCCATCATCCCTCATCCCATATGGCTGTCTGTGAGAGTGCCGAGTGCCGAGTAGTATGCGCTCGAACCGTCGTCCGAAGTTGGAGCTGCCGCACCGGATGCCAGCAGCGCAACACAATGTGTTCAATGGAAACTGTAGCCGGCGTGTCGGGAGGGCCTTGTGCTCATGCTCACATGCCGCCCGCAATTGGGGATCTTCAACTGGCGTTCCGCTCCACGCATGAGGCTCAATTTAAAGCGGTTTTCTCAAATATACGGCTGTGATATTGGACTGGCCGCATGACAATGCTTTAAATGGGTTAGCGCTCGTCGCTTCCTCCGTGCAGGAACGATGTTATATTTCCTCATGGGACTCTTTGGAAATATTCCCTCTCAGATCGAGTTTTCTTGCTCTCATCTTTTCTTCCCTTCTTGACCCGAAGTCTTTCTATTCCCGGCGCAAGAACCGAGACATGAGTTGGGATGAACGTGTGGACAGACCGGCGGTCAAACAAGAAAGGGGGGCAGAGGGGGGTCAAATAAGCACATCACCAAGCATAAAAATGTTTCTGTTTTGCGTTTCAACCACCTGTACCGTGCTACGTGCTTGCTACTATGTACTTTCCTACTCCCACCGTAGCGGATGTTTCCAGTGTTTCTCGTCAAGGCTTGTGCTGGCGAAGGGTTCCGATTCGGCGAGTTTCGAGCCACCGCAGAAGAAACAAGAGATTCGTTGTCTTGTTCTTGGCATTGCGGCATGGGTGTGGTATCGGGCGCCAGGGACAAGACTACTGTAGTCGAGTTGAATCCATTCCGCAAACCACGTTGCGCGGCGGGGTATGACTCGGTCGACTGTGAAACACTTCAAAAATCCACCACGTCCCCTAGTCGCGCGAAGAGTGGAAGCCAAGCCGCCGCTTATCACCCGTTTTTTGAGGATCGCGTCAAGCTGATGGGTTTGCGATGGATGGGTCATGGAGCATAGTTTGGAGCCGTTTTCTTTCTTTTTTTCCCGTGGGCTGACCGTCCTTAAGGAGCTAACCTGCCAACATGGAGCATTTTCTGCCGGCGCTGTATCGATCGACGTCGATCTTCCACCATGACCGAGTGTCAGTTTGCCGTTTCCCGTGAACGATCAAACCGGATTACGTACAGCTGCCTTCTACATACAGCGTGCATTGGAGTCGACAAGGGGCAGGGAGATGGCAAGATATCGTCGCTCTGTTTGGCTCTTTCAGATATGGACGTATATATATATACAGATAGTTCCCGTGCCCTCATTCGGCTGTTGCAAATGCGTTAATGTATGTTCTGGCCAATGACGAGGGGCAGGTTCCTGGATGGCCCTGTGAGTAGGTTTGATATTGCATGCAGCAAGCATATCCATTTCTACTGCCCGTGACCACTGTCCACTAAGTTAGCCGTCAAATTCCATCCCGCTCTTTTCTTTCTTTCTCTTCGTCGGCTGGCTACCAGTTGTCGGCCATCACATTGCCACAACTGGGTTTATGGGCTTGATCCGTGGCACCTGTTGAATGGCTAATTATCGCCAGCTAGCACTCACCCCCCAACTCAGCTTGCCATATGGCCCGGTGTGTCGACCTGGCTTCAGTTCTGGACCCGTCTCCTGGTCCCTGATCTGTCTCGAGACGACGTTAAACCGGTTCTCCTACTGGCGCTTTCTGCGGCATTAAGCGTAAGATTGCTGGGCGGTCGGTTATACCCAACACTTTTGCGAAATTGTTGTATTCTACCTAACTAACAGCGGCTCCGTTTGCCTTGCCAAGAGTTGAAGCACAAGGGGGTGACGATCCTCCACTAACTCCTCCTTTTTTGCCCTCCCGCCCGAGAGTGGGACAGATTTAATAGATCATGGGGAGTTCATGCCCCGGTCCCTTGAACGGCCCGAAGGGCTCGAGGGGTACTCCCCTGAAAGTAAATCCCCAGTGGCGTATGGCGGTGCTAATGTGTCGTCCGAATTAATCCCCGAGTAAACCATGTGGTGATGGTTCAATAGCTGTTGAGATATAGTTCCTGATATCCCTAGCCTTGTCTTGGGCCCTTCCACTCGTCAGTTTGCTGGCTCTCCTTGGGCTTGACCACCTTTTTCCCAGTATAAAGTAGGGGCACAGAGTTCTCCTCTTTGGAGTCGAGGTACGCTGTGCGAGCATAAGAGTAAGTCTTGCGAAGTCTACGTGGAACGACACATAACCGTCATCCAGGAGAGATAGAATAATAAGCAGAGTATTGTCGCGGGTGCCAGTGCTCGTCCCCGCGAGTATTTCCCGCCCATGTGTCTGTCCTTCATGGTTGTAAGATCCTGTGCACATATGTCGCCAATGATAAAGATGCCATGTCCAGTTACCAAGTGGCACGTTACCAGAATCCACTACAGGGCAGCATTAGTATCGGGTTGTAGTTCAGGAGCTTGAAAGCCTCGGTATTACACGTCCGTGTATCACCGAGTAGAGTCCAGATTAACTAATATACCCAGATCCCAGCTCCGAGGCTTTTCCGACAGTCTGGATCTGGAACCACTCAAGAACCTTCATAAAGTTGGGACGATGGCGGCGCGAGACGAGGTTTGGAGGCCGAAATCGTAAGCTTGATCGAAACAGTCTTCCAAACTCAGAAGTATAGAATAATGTCCGGCTATTGGTGGGCATCATGCCGGTGCCATAGTAGCACATACTTCTCAGATAGGATCGTGTGGACATTACAAGTAGTGGCTTCCAGCTCATCACTTCTGAGCAATGAGGAAATCTCTCCTCCTCTTGCATTGGCTCAGTCGATGCGCTGGTAGATTTGTCAACGGGGGGTGGATTCTGGTGATTTCGGCAAGAGATATAAAGCACTGTAGGGCCACTAGAACGCATCAAAATACAAGCCTCGGGATATAGAATTCTCAAAATGTCTCGAGAGTATAATTAGGCCAAATTTCAACCGTGTTGCCTCTTACCCAATAATATTAAAGTACACATGATTTGCCTGGGTTTTGGTTGGAAATTAACCAAAAGAAAGAAACAAATCTCGCTTTGAGTATTCATTTTGCTATTGAGGTTGATTTTCTTTTCTGCAGTGTGAAGAAGGACAATCACGGCTGGCAGGGTATTCTCAAGTGAATCCATCAATTCGTCTTGCCAGGCGATGCTCATCGACAAGCGGTAGCACGCCACTCACCCCCCACCTCTGTCCCACGTGGGGGCGCGCAATACTTTCACATGTCAAAAAGGGGGTTGCAACCTCCAAGAAGCGGAGACGATGCTGTCTCGCAAGTCTGGGCGGGGCAAGCGCGGTCGGACTCCGAGTCAGTCAGCGTCAGCACCGCCGGAGGGAGAGACAACAGACAGACAGCGAGATAACACGGACACGGACATTCCATCTCTTCGCCCGTGTCTTTTTTCTTCTTCTCTTCTTACGCCGCATCCGTCCCTACTATCATCACGGCAAATTGCCACTCCCCCTCTCGCACCGTCCCCTCTGCGGCCCCGAAACGAACACGCCAGGCGTCGCGAAAGTCTTACGAGCCTCGCGGCAAAAGACCGCTCCCCTCAACTTTCCCTACTTTGGACGCCCTGCCCTACCCCGACCTACGCATTCTTTTACTTTCGTATGGTGATGCGCATAGTTCCCTTTTCTCCATTCTTCATTCCCATCTGAACAAGCACCCATATAACTTCATACTCTTTTATTTTATTTTCATTTTTACTCCTCTTTGACGTTGGCTGGCTAGATCCACCTCACCTTCCACGTCGTCTTGCAACTTGGACAAAGAGTCAGTCGTCCCAAGAGAGAGCTGAAAGTGAGTAGTGAATCAGTGAGCAGCGCTTACGACATCATCATCATCATCATTCATTACCCATCAACCATCTACATACCAGCCGAGCGAGTCTCGCTTTTTTATCAGACATTCCCACAATAGCGCCCGCCTCTGGTGCTGCTTTGATATATTTCTCCCTCCTACACACCGGAATATTTATCCCCACCCATATTTCTCTCTTCATACCTACCTACCTTTGATTTTTCGACAAGGTCCAGCAGCCCAGTGCGGTCCTTCTTTCCTGGCCTTTTCCAGGTAAGAAACGAAACGAAACAACAAAACACCAAGCGCCCAGTCGCAGGGCGTAAGGGATCAACATCTTGAGACATTTTCTCCTCCGTCCCAGGCGCTAGTTCCGACCTACATGCAACACACCCACCTGCCTACTTGTCTACCCAAGTTGGAGAGTGTTATTTGTCGCAAATAGCGCACACGAATCGAAGTGTAAGGCTTTGCTCTACTGATTCCGCGCCACAGCTCCAGGGTGTTCTTAAGGAGTCACCGAGGCAGCTAAGAGATATATAACCTTGTGCTAACCTTCCGACCAGGCTACAACCACCAAATCCTCCACATACCAACGAACGAACGAATAACACCTAGTCGGTCAGGTCATCGCACCCAACAAAAATACAACCTCATATCATATCTAGCGTGTCCATAATATCGAGCTACCTACATAACATCCATCGCCCCGCCTACCTCCACAAGCAGAAGACCAAGATGTGCAAGATATACAACCACATCACGCGCTGCCCAACACATTCCCCAGAACGCACAGAATGGGCGGCAGACTGGGAAGCAACCTACACGTCCGCGCGCTGCCAGTGCCGGCTCGCGAGGAGGAAGCAGTGGGGGACCTGTCCCGGGTTCGACAGGCATTTTGCGAAGAATTTCAAAAATGATATTGATGTCAGGACGATGCATTGTGGGAAGTGCTTGGGGAATGTGAACGGGAAACTGGAAGAGTTTATGCAGGCTGGGGGGTGGGATGGCAGAGGGGGCTGGAGTGCAGGCGGAGCAGAGCCATCGGGAAGGAAATGGAGGGGGCAAGGCGGAGGCAGAGGCAAAGGCAAAGGGAAAGGCGGGTGCAAAGAGAAGGGGGGTAGCAGACTAAGAGGTGGGGAGCTTAAAGGGGAGCAGGAACCGGAAGAGAAGGGGACTGAGAATGATGGGTTGGGATTTGTGGTGACTGACGAGAATCTGGAGACGGAGGATGAAGGGTACGAGGATATAGCTGGAAACGAGCTCCGTAGGCAATGGGCAGAGGAGTGGAAAGAGAGTGGTCGCTACTACGTGCCTTTGAGACAGGAGGGAGGGGAGGGCAGCTTGAGTCTGACGCATAAGGATAGGGCTGAGGAGAAGGACTATATTCCCGCTGCTATCAGGTTACGCGAGGTGACGAGGAGTATTTAGGGAAGGCTGGGCCCCCGGGGGTTGGCGAAGTTGGAAATAAGGAGAAGGGGTGTATGATGATGACGATCACCGAGGATGGTGACGAAAGGTGGTCGTGGATAAGGAAACATGGATGAGAGCGGCCGTCCATAGCGTAACATGGTATGGTACAAGGGAATAGCAGGATATGAACAGCGGCATCAAGCATGGCATAACATGGTATTTTGCATATTGGCTTTGGCGTTGGTACCTAGTTTTGTGTTTATTGCTTTTACATCGGATTGGATCGGAGGGCTTCTTTTTTTCTGTTTCACTGTAGTACCTCCAAGGGCTGGAAATGGTATGTATTATATTGGGAATTGCACTTCTATTTTGGGTTATTTGTTCTTTCCTTGGAGCACAGTCTATCGCATTATTATTACTGGAATTGAAATAAGCGCTTCCTGAATCAATGTAGTGTATTCTATAACAGATGTGATAGATTCCATTGCGAAGATGATGATGCTCCCCGGTCTTCCCTCCCTCCTTCCTAAACACATGGACGACAGAGACGATGATTAGACGTATTCGGTAACGATATGCCTACTGCTGTCAGTAAGCTTTTTAAAGGCAAACTTGTTCGCCTACCAAGTAAGCACCTGCCTAGGTGGTTGAGCCATTGAAATAGAAATGAAACGGACGAAGCAAGATGGGATAGATGGATAATGAATGTTAGGTAGGGGCTGCTCAGCCGAACGTTCGTATATAACCGCGTGTGTTATGAATTCAACAAAACCAATCGAGAGCCGTTATGCAATGTAACAATTCCTCCTTATCAAGTACTTAACAGCGAATAGGTAAGTAAGGAGGTATGGATGACGGAGAGGTCTGGTTAAATACTGTCAGATATGAGAGGTCAAACTAGGTCACTTGTAAAGATGGCACAATAAGGTTGACTGGTGGTTGTTAAGTGTTGTTATTGGTGTACTGAAAGGGCGTATGGGGAAGTTATTTATAGCATTATTATTACCCCTATTATGCCGTACATATTTATAAATTATATATATAAATATACGTATTATGTATAAGATACGCGATAACGTATTTTACGCTATAATGTATTAAATATATAATAATGTATTTAATACGTATTGGTGCCGTAAATATACAGTGGCGTAATTAATACGCAGTAGTGCTATATTAAACACGCAATGGCGTATTTAACATACCCCTTTAGGTATATATATATATATATATATATATATATATATAAGGCTGGTCGCTTAACCGTAATTGGTGGGTAATTTTATTTAAAATAAAGGTATAAAAGAAACCGGTGAAAATTATATTATTATTATATTTTATACTCCCTGGCCGGGGTAGAAAAGTATAATATAGGGAAGAAAATCCCTTACCATTTACCCTATTTTATATTTTAACTAATATACTGCCTATATTTTATAAATATATTCCTCGTAAAATAGTTAAATAATAATTAAATTATTTATAAGGTTTTATAATAAAACATTTGAAGTTTATTTATACATTTTTTAATATATAAGGTTTTATATATTATAGCCTTTTTACGCCTTTTTTTAAATATTCCTATAGGTGTTTGGTAAAGTGAGTTATATAAGGCAAGCACTGGCCTAATGGAATAATTCCATTTTCCCATAATTCTTAATATAAATTATTATTATAATATAAAGCTGGATAATTATTATATATAATATCGGTATTTGCCTTAGTTCCTGGTTTTTTATGCGTATTATATCAGTATTTCCTAAATAATAAAATAAAGGGGAATTAAATAATAATAGTTTTGTAAGTATAAAGGAATTATAAAGGTATATAATGAGGAATATTATAATGGTTATATATTTTCGCGATAACCTTATTTCGAGATTCGCAGAAAACTGGTGCATTATAAGGCTTTAATTGGCCGAATGCCTATAGGCCATACACGTTTTAAAAACTCCCACAATCTCTTCTTATATAATAAAAACTCCTTTATAATATTAATATAATTTCATTATAATAATATACCCATAATAATTAAATACCTTCCTTTAAAATAATTTATTATTTTAATACCTTATTTTTTACCTTTTTTAAATATTTAATAATACCCATTTACCTTAATTATTATTATTATAATAATCGAAATAATATTTTAAAATATATATAATCTTTTATAATATTTTATTAATACCTTTAAACGTTTTTATTGGGAACCTATTAAGCTTATATTAATCCGCTTAATTAACCAATTAAATAATTTATTTTAATTAATTATTAATAATATATTTTTACCCTTACCGGTTAATAATATTATTATACCTTATAATAATAACGGTAAAGGTGGTGCCTTTTACCAGGAAAAGTACCAGCCTTTTAAAATACCTTACCATTATATTTTGGCGAAATTTAAAAAAACGCCGGATAATAATAAAAAAGCATTTAATTATTAATATCCGGTATTTCCACGTAGGAAGTAAGGTATGGGAATACGTAATATCCGCCATATATATTGTGAAAATCGCTAATGCGATTTAAATTATTAAGAAAGTTGGTATTTTGTTTTATCTTATTCGCTTATAAT